>CAUYQU010066779.1:0-65352 GCA_963574635.1 Cheracebus regulus | reverse complement strand
CTGCCGGGAATCTCCCGGTCTGTGGGCAACAAAAATTCGTCGGAAAGTGCGGCGTCCACTCGTTCTCTGCGCTTTCACTGGGAGCTACATTCCTGAGCTGTTGCTAATCGGCCATCTTGGATCTCTCTCTCTTTTTTTTTTTTTTTAGAGTAATAAGATGTTGTATTCCCTCCAGAAACTTTAACATCTTTTTTTTTTTTTGAGCTTTACTTTTTTCATTTTATTTTTTAAGTTTTTTTCATTTCAGTAGTTTTGGGGAACAGGTGGTTTTTAGTTACAGAATACGTTCTTTAGTGGTGATTCCTGAGATTTTGATGCACCCAATACCTGAACAGTATACAGTAGGTTAGAGGCTTTTTAGAGAAGTTCTGCAGAGCCGTATTTCTAGGAAGTCTCAAAGCTTAATCTGATATTAGTGATCTCAACAAATTGGGGTATTTTATATCTTTCATCAAAAACAAATTTCTAAAGTAAATACTTAGATATGTTTCAGGAGCTCCACCTCTAGAATTCGCTTGGTCTCTGCCTTCCCACATCTTTCAACACATGTACACTTAGCTGAGGGTAGTGATCATCCTGGCCATACACTTTCCCAGGTCCTGACACTTTTCCTTCTGTCCTGCTATGGGATGAGGAGGAAGAAATCCCTCACCCACCCCAGTAGCCTCTTAGAAGGCAGGCAGCTGGGACCCAAGAGGCTGTCTCCTCGGCAATGACCCCTCTTTGGCAATGGTGGTCAACCCTGGGACAGACCTCCACCACCCAGGCCATTTGCAACATGGGGCCAAGATATTTGTTTGGGGTGTACTCCTTGTGCTTGGTTGGGCCTGCTCACAGATCTGAATGCAGACTCCAAAACCAGGCTGCCTGAGCCTGCATCTCCAGTCCACCACTTTCTCACTGCAGTGGTGAGTGCTGGGCAGAATCACCTGCCCACCCTATTGTGAGATGAGGAGTGTAATTCTAGCTGTCTCAAGAGGTTGTGGCCACAGGGATTGCATAAGAGAAAGAAGGGGACACCCTTAGCACAGTGTTGGACACCCAGTACCCCAGTCATGTCAGTCACTGAGGGTGGGCTAGGGCAAGTCACTGAAGGTGGGCGAGATGCTGGAGCCACTTCATCTTTGCATCCTAACTGGATCCAGAGTTGAGAAGGGCAGCAGGGAGGAGCAAGGGCGTGGGAATGCAGGAAGAGTGCTGTTTCTGTCCCCAGACAGGCTCATGGGAGGGTGGGAAGGGGGGCCACAGAAGTGCTGGCCACTGCTGTTTTGGTGTTTCTTTGCACACAGACAGCTTCCTTTTTCCTGCTGCTGCTGCTAAAGTGGGTCAGACAAGAGGCCACCCTAACCCTCCTACTAGAAATCAAGAACCCCCAAGCCTGTTTAGTTTGTACCCTAGGAGAGGAGCAGGCCACAGGGCGAAGTTCCCAGGCAGCCAGAGCCCGTGGCTTCCTTTGTATTCCCCAAAGCTGCCAAGGGTTTAGCCACTTGCACAAATACCTTCCAGGGTAGTGTAGCCCTTTGGGTGTCCCCTCATACCAAAAAGATCCAAACCCCCCTAGGAGATAAGAATAGCACCTGCCGGTAGCCTTGCTCCAGAATGACAGGTTGCACAGTCCTCTCCACAGCCTACCCCTCACCTAGACACTGCTAGCACCAAGCCAAGGAGAAATTTAGGAACTGGCTGATGACAAAAATGACAAGGGCCCCCTCCCCTATTCCTGCAGCCAAAGATTCAATAAAGCTTATCTAAGTCCTCTGCCTCCTCAGCAGAACTGCAAGGAAATTATCTCCAACTTAACAGCAGCCAATCTTGTCCTCCAAAGATAGGAATTTTTCAACGTCCTTGAAATATGTATTCAAGTATTTGTCTACCTTCATAAGCAGAAAAATCTTAAATCCTTCTGATTCCCAAGCGTATTCCTCCTTATTTCCTTTAGAGGAAATGGAAACCAGCTCCACACCTCTCCACTGCTGTGTCCCTTTCCTCCTAGTGAAGGAAGGCCATGTGGAGCTGCCATCCCTCTCCCCAGCAGGGTGCACACGTACATGCCTATAGCTATACACAAACTTCCTCTCTCCCTTTCCTTATGTCTGATATTCCCAGCTGCTTTGAGTCTGTGTTCAGAGGTTCTGTTATCTGGTTTGTTGAATACTTTTTTAAATCCACTTCTATAGGCCCCTCAAATCCTCTCTCTTTTTTGTTTTGTTTTGTTTTATTGCAAGCTTGACCAGATAAGCATCAAATCTTCTCTTAAGGTATCCAATAAGGCAAGAACCAAGCTGTCAGGAAGGCTTGGTTGATGCCATCTTTTCTTTTTAGACAGAGTCCCATTCTGTCACCCCGGTTGGAGTGCAGTGATGCCATCTCGGCTCACTGAAACCCCACTTCCCAGGTTCAAGTGATTCTCCTGCCTCGGCCTCCCAAGTAGCTGGGATTACAGGCATGCGCCACCACACCCAGCTAATTTTGTATTTTTAGTAGAGATGGGGTTTCCCCAAGTTGGTCAGGCTGGTCTCGAACTCCTGACCACAAGTGACCCACCCACCTCAGCCTCCCAAAGTGAGGCCACTGTGCCTGGCCGGTAGATGTTATCTTTCACTAAATACTGGTACCTTTTATTCCAGCACCCCTCCCACCCACCCACCTACCCCCACCATCATCCAGCCCTCCTCATCCTCTTAGCAGGTGCTAGGCAAGCCAACCGCATAAAATAAGCCCAGCCTGCAGCTCTTTTGAGAGACACGTTAGAGAGCTCAGGTGTGGCGTGAACATATGCACACGGGGAGCTCTGCTTCCTGCTGTCCCGTGGTGGCATGCTGATGACTGTGAAACCAGAGATTTTGAGGAAAGGCCACCTTCTGCGGAGAGGTCATTGGTGTATAATGGAGGGCACTGGAGGACAGGGCGTAGGGCCCAGCAGGGACAGCCCGTGCGGTAGAGCCCCTGGCGAGGGTTTGCTTGGGGAGGGAGGAGATGAAGTCAAGTCTGGTTCCATGGTGGGGTGGTTTTGGAAGAGAACTGCTGAGAAATGATGTTGGGACAAGCCAGGTGGTGGGGGTTGAGAGGCGGAAAGAACCTGCTGAAACTGGCTCGCCTGCCGGATCCTGGAGCGGGTGGGAGAGAGAAGGAACTGCAGACTTGGATCACACTTATGCAACTGCAGCTGCCACTTCGAGTTATTCTATTATTTAGGTCAAAGCTGATTACTCACTGCTGAGTCAGCAGAATATCCCTAACCGCCCGGCAGTAAAAAAAAGAAAAGAAAAGAAAAAAAGAGAGAAAGCATTTTACATTTTAATTAAATAAAAAGCCTTTCTCCCTTCTCCAACCTAAGTGTATTAGTGGGAGGGGAGGGAGTTAGAAGGGGACTGGGAAGTGTTAGAACCTGATTTTAGTGCCTTTTGTGATTTACCTGTGTGTTTCTCTACTTTTTTATTATTTCATAAGTAAATTACTGAATTCCCTCTATAAAAGATCCAAGTAAGACATAAAAGAGTCAGCAGCAGCTGGGTGCAGTGGCTCACACCTGTGGTCCCAGCACTTTGGGAAGCCAAGGCAGATGGATCGCTTGAGGTCAGGAGTTCAAGACCAATGCGGCCAATATGGTGAAACCCCTGTCTCTACTAAAAAACTACGAAAATTAACTGGGTGTGGTGGTGGGTGCCTGTAATCCCATCTACTCAGGAGGCTGAGGCAGGAGAATGGCTTGAACCCAGGAGGCAGAGGCTGCAGTGAGTCAAGATCACGCCACTGCACTCCAGCCTGGATGACAAGAGTGAAACTCAGTTTCAAAAAAAAAAAAAAAGAGTCAGCAGCAATAGCTGCTCTTATCATCAGCCCCTGGCCAGTAGCTGCAGTCATAGTGAATAGTTCTAAATAAAGTACATCTATTGTTGTATGAATCTGGGTATATAGACCTATATATTGACAGGTTATTCCTACAGCCTGCCTTTTTATCATGTAGCCACATCTTTTGGCTGTTACCTGGGTTTCTGGTTGTAAATAAAGTGTCCACAGTGATCCAGAGGATGCACTGGGTCCAGGGGACACCCTTCCCCAGGCTCCCATCTGTGCAACCCTCTGCGTTTTCCTTTGGGATCTGTTTGTCCCCCGCTTCTCTTGGAGACTGGGTCACCTTTCATTCAGTCAGCTCCTGGCCTCCTTCCTCTCATTTGGGGTTGGAGTCATGTCTAGCACCTGAGGTAGAATCATTTCTTTTCATTCAAGTTCCCCACTTCTGCCTTGAATGTCTTGATCTAAAGAAGCTCCTTCTCCTTCCTCACCCTCAGGAGAAAGGAATATCCTGTATGCATTTCTGAAGGGAAAAAAATGCTTCTTATCTTGTTTTCTATCTTTCTACTGAGATTCCTAAGAGGCTAGCTTTTGCCAGGCCTTCAGATTTTTCTTCTTCCTTGAGCTATTTGGAAAGGAAGGGACTTCACATGCTGCTTTGAACTCCTGCGTTGCTCTGCAATTCCTCTACAGAAAGCCTCCAACTGCTTAGTGCAGAATGCTGTCACAGAGAATGAGTTGGTTTGCAAGTCTCTTGCAAATTTAATCAATCCCTTGACATCAGAGCATTCAACAATCTTTCCTTTGAAAGACCCCATCATGGGGCCGGGCGCGGTGGCTCACGCCTGTAATGCCAGCACTTTGGGAGGCTGAGGTGGGCGGATCACCTGAAGTCAGGAGTTCAAGACCAGCCTGACCAACATGGTGAAACCCTGTCTCTAAAAAAAAAAAAGAAAGAAAGAAAGAAAGACCCCATCATGAAAGGCCTCATGGGCCATAAAGAGATTGGGCTTTCCCATCGGAGGAATGAGGTTTGAAGGATTTCAAACAGAGGACCAACATCTAAATCCCTTAATCTCAGTTTATTTTCCCTTGAGCCTTCATATTCTCTGTCCTCAAACTTCTCATCCTCAGACACTAAACATATTCCTTCAGATACCTGAGCAGCACTGCCTTCTTGCCCTCCCTTAGTCCCCAGAGAATTCTTTGGGTATCTGATCGGCCTGGTATATATGAATTCAGAAAAATGCAGACTGGCCTACATTTGATTCCCATACATCCAAGACATCATTTTTCTCTGTATACCTTCTAACTAGCCAGCATTTAAAATCTAAATGTATTGAAAATCTCTTGATTTTTACTCAATGGCCGATTTGACTAACATCTCATTTTTCATTTTTATGATGCATTAAGATGAAAATTATTCTGTGAGCAGATTTTTTTTGGGGGGGGGGAACTAAAAAATTTCATCAGCTAATCACCATACTGAACTCTTACACTAAGAGGAGATAAGGTATGATCTATACAGTCTTGGAAAAGATTAGTCTAGTGAAGAGAATGGTATGCAAAAACATATAATTACAATACAATGTGATGGGGGAAAAAATGTGGGTAACACAGAGAAAGGGGCTTCAAAGTTGGGAGAGGTGCTTGGAAAGGCTCCCAGCTTGAGGTAAATGTTGACAGGTAAGTAGATTTTATCCAAGAAACAGGGAATCACTGAAGGATTTAGAGGAGAGAAGTAACATGATTAAGTTCCCATTTGGGTAAAGAAAAGACTACGAAACTTGAAGTGGAGAAAACAAGCAGGCTAGGCATTTGTCCAGGCCAGAGAGGTGGTAGCCTGAACTAAGAATGAAGTGACAAGGATGGAGAGGTGACAAAAACAAGAATGATTTACGGGTAGAATCAGCTGGACGTATTGATTGACTGCTAAAGGAAAGAATCTAGTTTGCCTCCAAATCAAAATGAAATATGTTTCAAATTAAATGTCTCCAGCATTGATGACGAGCAGTTAGAACGTGTCCTATGTCTGCCTTCCATGTCCTCCCTAGAGCCCTGAGGACTGCTGAGCAGGTCTCTGGTTAGAATCTCCCCAGGGTGGTGCTCCCAGGATCCTGTTCAAAATTTTGCCTGTTCTAGAGCAGTACAACTTAGAAACAGATTAGGACTCTTGGGAAATGTTACATAAATGCAACACTTTATTCATCAAGTGCTCATGATGGGCTAGTTACTGTTCCTGGCACAGAGGAGACATCAATGAGCCAAAAGACTCTTTCTCATGTGAAGCAGCAGCAGCAGATTTAGCCTTCTCTCTTAACACGTATTATACTGAACCCATCTGTGTGTCCCCTACTGATGCTGCAGGTAATACGGAATCAGTCAAATATTATCAAATATTTAAGTTTCTGTCCTGCTCCAGGCACTGTGGCAGGCATAGGGGTACTTAGTTCTTATATCAAGGAACTCACAGTCCAGTAAATGTTCCTGACAAGTATACAGGGAATTCTAGTTCCCCAAGAGGACAGCATCCAGGCAGCTCCTGCAAGACAACTGAAGATGGGACTGGGGTTGAAGAAACTCTTGGAGAAAGTGACATTAAGTTGAGGCTGAAAGACCAGTTGGAAATAGCCAAGAGGGAGGGTGGAGTAGAATGGGTGGGGAGAATGTTCTAGCAGAAGAAATTAACGCATGTCAAGGTCTAAGGACAGGAAAAATCACAGCTGTTTGTGGGAACTAAAGGTTGTTCAGTACAGCCACACCATAGACTAGGAGGCAAGAAATGTATAATAGAAGCAAGGACGCCATCATGAAAGGCCTCATGGGCTTTCCCTTAGGAGGAATGAGGTTTGAAGGATTTCAGAGGACCAACATGATCATATTTGTATTTTAGGAGAGTCATGCTGCAGGACTAGAGGATGGATTGGTGAGGGGAGTAAGATCAGAGGCCAGAAAAGACTGATTACAATGCAGTTATAGGGATTCAGGTTAGAGATGACCATCATGTGGATATTGGAGCAGTGAGAGTAGAGAGAATTAGATGTATTTGGCAGTTAGGAGGTAGAATTGGCAGGACTTGGTGATTAAGGGTAAAGGAGTCAAGGACTTCATGGTCTTGTTAGGGATACAGGTGAAGTAAATGAAGTACAACCCTGGTTCTTATTGTCACATTGTCTGAACTGGTGTGGTTCAGACTGGCCGAGTTGACCCCTCTGTCTTTGTCACCCTTCCTACTCATTCACCAACACTTCAGATCTGTTGCTGGGACTTGAGGAAGCATCCCCTGTGCTTTTGGACTCCATGTCTATAATGGCAGAGTAAGTAAGCTACCTGAGAAGTCAGTCTTCTTAGTTTCAGTGCGCTTCAACTGCTGGCCCAGATCACCTCCTCTTTCCTGACTTCCCATAGTGTCTCTTCTCAGACTGAAGTTCTGCTGTTTAGGGAGTGTGTGTGCCTACACAGCTCACACCTAGAAATTGGGGAATGAGGGGCTTGTTTCTGGGAGTATGTCTACCTCTGATTGGGAGAATAGTGAATGGGATTGAGGTTTCCTGAAACAGGAAACGCTTTTAGAGTTCAGCTTCCACCAGGTATCGTAGTGATTTGTCTACTTTCTTGTACCAGCCTAGAAACTTAAATTCTCCTCTGGCCTTTTGTTGCTGACTGTCAAGGATCACTTTGTTTTTCTCAGAGGAGCCAGGGCCCATGGTTTATAAAGTCACCCATTAATTGTGTCTGGTAATGTTTTAAGGGTTAATGTGGCACACCAAATTTATATCACATACCTAAGAAAATAAAATCAGAAGGCTTACAGGAGTGAGGCCCGGTGGTACTTGGAGCTTTGGGGGAAAGAAGAAAAGGCATCTCTGTTATAAGAGTTCAGCAAGTTGTGCTCACTTTAGCAGCACATATACTAAAATTGGAGCAACAGAGAGAAGATTAGCATGGCTCCTGTGTATGGGTGACATGCAAATTCGTGAAGCATTCCATATTAAATAAAAGAAAAAAGAGTTTTGCAAGTTTGAGTACTAGCTACCCTTGAAATTGGGTTATAACCGAACTGTTTTGGGGGAATTTCGCAGCCTCAGTCCAGGTTTATAGAATTTAGTGAACACCAACAGAGCCCACAAGCCTTCTGGTCCAAGAACCAACTAAACCTCACAGGATCCACACTCTTTCTTCCAAGACTGAAATATGTTGGAGGGTCAGGCCAGCCCTCCTGGGCTCAGTGCAGACTCAACAGAACACATTCTCATCCACCTTGCTCCACGTCTAGGGGGCATCAGCCCTGAGAATTGAGGTGTGAGATAGCAATTTTTCAGGCCCAGGTTGAAAAAGTAATGAGTAGGATTAATAGGGTTCCCCACAGTGGCATGGCGGGCCACCCTTGGATTTCCTGGTATCTTCAGTTTTTCGATCCCCAACCTTGGCCAGCTCAGGAGCCATGTTTATTTAGCTCATGCTGAAGAGAGAACTACTCAGCTCTTGGAAAATGCTGAGCTGGGTATTAGTGCTTCTTGGCTGAACTAAGTACTGGCTGGTGATTCAGCAGAAACTCCAGGTCCTGCAGCTGGCACAGGAGCTAACAGGATAAGGAAGGGGACAAGAGAGCCAGGAAGGGAGGAGGGGAGGGGATAGGGTAGCATGGGCAGGAGCTTAGCGGGAAGCATTTGGTGAGAGCTATGTACCTCTGGGAGCACTCGCAGCCCTCCCAGCTTCTCTGCACCCTCCTCCTCTGCTGGTGTGTCCTTGGAAGACAGAGGCCCTTCCGGAAGGCCCAGAGCACCTCCTCTCCTTTGGAGGGGGTTCTGAGATTTCTAAAACGTTGTAAGTGCTTGGAGATGAAAAGGGCTAGAGAAGGGGAAATGTTACTATAGTGTCATAGGCAAGATCTGTTTCAGAACCACACTCCCCACTGTGTACTTTATAGACGCTGAGATCAAAGCGCAGTTTGTGAGGAAGGGCTGCTTTGATTTTTTTTTTTTTTTTTTTTTTTTGGTTGCTGTTGTGTGGCTTTTTGTGTGTGGTTTTTTGTTTGTTTGTTTGTTTTTTCTTAATGTTTTTGTCTTTCATCAGTCAAGTTATAAGTTCACCAGACAAGTTATATTACATATACAATAATAAAGGTGCCAAAGACTTTATAATGTGGCTCCTCACCCGCTATGAAAAATGTCTTGGCCCTGAGGTGGGGGCTAGCGGGGAGCAGAGAAGGATTCTACGAGGGTTCTGTGAAGCTGACTCTGTGTCTCCCCACTCCCCCACAACCTCCAGGCCTCTATGCGTGTTTGATGAGGAAAGACTGTTCCGTGTGGCCTGCGTGGTTAGAACTGGAACCTTATCAGAGCCTTGGGTTGTGTGCGTTAGAGCTCAAACAGGCCTCCGTGTTTTCTTTGCCTATCAGTGCCTTTTGGCAGCCAGCACTGCTTACCTCCTAGATTTGGAAAGGTCTGAGGTTGGACAGGCCAAGCCGAAGCTGCTTTCCACAATTAGAAACACGTGCCCAGTTCCTTCCACGGACGGGGGAGGCCAAGGAGCGCAGTGCAGCCAATCACGGAGCCGAGCGTAGCCACACCCCCGCCCCCACCGGCCAGGCTCCACTGCGGCTCCAGCCTCCAGCCCCGGCACCCAGATCCTGAGGCCTGCGGGGAGGGACATGCCTCACCCCTTTTGCTCCAGCTGGAGGGGAGGGACTCTGTGGGAGCTGGCCAGAGCGTGGCAGAAGGCAGAGAAGCGTACGCCCCAGCAAAAGGTGAGGCTGAGACGCCAACCCTCCCGGCAGGTGAAATTTATGGCTGTTTCAGAGGACTGGGAAGCTCCGTCCGGAAAGGTGCCTGTTTTGCAGGTCTGGAGAGGAACAGGGCGTTCTGACTTCTACAAAGTGGCGTCACTGCTTCCTTTTTCAGCAGCCGTCTGCTTAGTACATTCCATCTTGCTTTTTTCAGGCCTGGCCTCTCTCTGTTCTGCTTCTCTAAAGCCCTTTTTCTCTCCCACTCATCTGCATTGTCCTCCCCTTGCTCCCTCCCACCCTGTGGTTTCTTGTGCTCTTTCCTTCTCTTCTTCACCATCTGTCTTTATGGACTTTGGCAAGTCTAGACATTTTTCCCCCTTTCTACTGCCTGTTTTCACTTATCTGAACAGACAAGGAAGAGAGGCCTGGTTCTGGAAATGTTAAAGGAAAACAAGCCTTTCCAAGCCAATCCAGCCCACTCCTGAGAAAGCTGCAAGCCAACGAGACGGAGAAATCCAAACGGAGTTCCAAGAATTTGGAGGGAACATGTTGTGACGGTGACATTGATAAGGGGGCTGGTGGGAGGGGACCCAACGCAGAGATCCCTGTGGGAAATGACTTTCTAAAGCCTTGGGAGCGATGGATGCCACTTTCTTGGTTTCTGAGGCATGATTGTCTGAGTCTTCCCTTTTGCCATATTGGCATCTTCCTTCCTGCTGCTCAGAAAGCAGTCCAAGCTGGGGCTAAATGGTGTCTTGGTGACACACTCAAGTCCCAGGTGGCACTGGGAGTAGCGACCATGGGTACCACTGACCCAAGCAGGGGAGAGACGACGTGGGAGTGGCCAAGGGAAAGCAGAGTGATGTGTGTACGAGGAAGGAATGCAGGGCAGAGGCAGAACAAGCAACTGGGAATTGGGCTGTCCCAGTCTGGTCTTTGCTGCAAATTAGTTGAGTTCTAAATGCACTCACATATAAAATGAGGTTCTGGGCCAGGCACATTGGCTCACACCTATAATCCCAGCACTTTGGGAAGCCAAGGCCAGCAGATTACTTGCGCCCAGGACTTGGAAGCTGCAGTAAGCTATGATCACGCCACTGCACTTCAGCCTGGGCAACAGAATGAGACCCCATCTCTAAAAGAAAAATAAAATGAGGTTCTGGGTCTCTAAGATTGTTCCTGTCTCTGATCACCTATGAGGCTGGAAATAAGCTTTGAGTGGTAGGGTGCAGGCTTCAAATATTTACCTTTAAGGTAAATATTTGAGTTGGCTACAAGGAGAGTCCCAACTGGTTCATTCTTCTTAGCACTGTCCTTATAACAACCAATCCAGCCCCATATCCAGATGACCTTATCCCAGCCTTTACCCTGTCAAACCAGAGTAGTGTGCTTCATCAAGTGGCAGCTGACTTAGAATAAATGACATTGGTTCAGGGATCCATGTGAGAGTGTTCATTGGCTCCCTGAGGAAGGCACAAAATGACCCTCTGCTGGTCCAGCTCGGTCAGAAGCCAGAGTCCTATATCCAAAGCAAGGGAGCACTTGCAAGTCACTGCCGGGCATAGTGGCTCATGCCTATAATCCTAGCACTTTGGGTGGCCAAGGCAGGTGACTCACTTGAGCCCAATAGTTCCAGACCAGCCTGGGCAACATGGCAAAACCCTGTCTCCACAAAAAATACAAAATTTAGCTGGGCCTGGTGGCACACTCCTGTAGTCCCAGCTACTCAGCCGAGGTGGGAGGATCACCTGAGTCTGGGGAGGTCAAGACTGCAGTGAGCCATCATCATGCCACTACACTCCAACCTGGGTGACAGAGTAAGACCCTGTTTCAAAAGAAAAAAAAAAGAAAACATCAGTGGCTTATGCCTGTAATCCCAGCACTTTTAGAGGCCAAAGTGGGCAGATTGCTAGAGCTCAGGAGTTTGAGCCTGGGCCACATGGCGAAACCCCATCTCTACCAAAAATACAAAAAATTAGCTGGGTACGGTGGCACATGCCTGTGGTCCCAGCTACCCAGGAGGCTGAGGTGGGAGGACTGCTTGAGCTGGCTGCAAGACAGTCTGACGGTCTCCGTGGTTTTTTGGTTTTTGTCTTTTTTTTTTTTTTGAGATGGGGTTTCGCTTTTGTTGCCCAGGCTGGGGTACAATGGTGCGATCTCGGCTCACCACAACCTCCACCTTCTGGGTTCAAGCTATTCTTCTGCCTCAGCCTCCCGAGTAGCTGGGATTACAAGCATGCACCATCATGTCTGGCTAATTTTGTATTTTTAGTAGAGATGGGGTTTCTCCATGTTGGTCAGGCTGGTGCTCAAACTCCTGACCTCAGGTGATCCGCCCACCTCGGCCTCCCAAAGCAGTGAGATTACAGGCATAGCCACAACTCACGGCCTATGGACCGTAGGTTTTACACAGAGAAAAGGGAGGCTCAAAGAGGTTAACTGAGAGTACATGACTAAGCTGGGAAGGGGGTCATGGCCACTGAGTTCAAGTTCGAAAGTTCTATGATCTCGGATTCAGAACTGCCAGGTCCCTCTGAGAGAATCATCTCTGGCTCCTTCCCTTCATGCTGCTGGTGATCCTCCTCCCCATTCTTACCACTTCACACCTTACACAAGCTCCTCTGAGCTCTACTCACTTGTTCCACACCCAAAAAGATGCCAGAAACCCACATCATCTTTCACTTACCGGGTACTACTAGGTAGAGCTGGGGGGAAGAGTGATAAGGTCACAGCCTCAGCTCTGGGACAATTGCAGGGACTTTAAACCAGCTCCACATCTCCCCAGTCCAGCCTTAAAACTTTCTAAATGAAGATGTATTTGTTTATGCTAATGATTCATTGGGGTTCTATTTCATAATGCACTAAAGAAATTAATTTTAAATTGTCTCTTTTACCTATAGTCCATAATACTGTTATGCATTGCTTATTGATGGGGATACATTCTGAGAAATGTATCCTTAGATGTCATTATGCAAACATCATAGAGTGTACTGACATGAAACTAAATGGCATCACCTACTATACACCTAGGCTACATGGTGTAGCCTGTTGCTCCTAGTCTACAAACCTGTGCAGCATGTTACTGTACTGAGCACTGTAAGCAGTTGTATTTGTGCATTAAACATATGTAGGCCAGGTGCAGTGGCTCACGCCTGTAATCCCAGCACTTTGGGAAACTGAAGTGGGCAGATCACTTGAGGTCAGGAGTTCGAGACCAGCCTAGCCAACATGGTGAAACCCCCATCTCTACTAAAAAAAAAATACAAAAATCAGCTGGGTGTGGTGGCACACACCTGTAATCCCAGCTACTTGGGAGTCTGAGGCAAGAGAATTACTTGAACCCAGGAGGCAGAGGTTGTAGTGAACCAAGATCGTGCCATTGTACTCCAGCCTGGGCAACAGAGCAAGACTCTGTCTCAAAAAAAAAAAAAACCCACACACACAAAAAAACATATCTAAACGGGAAAAGATACATAAAAATATGGTCTTATGATCTTATGGGACCACCATAAGATTATAAATAATCTGCTGTTGCTCAAAATGTCATTATGTAGCACATGAGTATATTGATACGTAGTATATTGATTTAGGGCTAAAAATTCCCCAAAAATGTTGCTCCTGTTGATCCCTTCTGAAATATATAATCCATTAACCACATGTGCCACACCACCTCCTGAGTCAGGCTGGGTTGACTCAGCCTGGAAAGGTACAGAGCGTGCTCTGCTGAGGTGTGCTTTGATGTTGTCTACCACAGGGCAGTACACAGTGTGGACACCCTGTGCCCTCCGACGTAAAGAGTGTACTCAGACTTGGGACTCTTGGGATAAGAATCTCTTGGCTTTCTATCTCGACTTCTTGTATGGCCTTTGATTGTGGCTTCTGATCAGTAAAATAAGGAGACCAACTAAATGATGGGGACAGAAAACAAAGGATTCATGTCTGTGAACATCCTGGCACTCAACTTGCCTTGCAAGAAGTTTGTGATTCTTGGGCCAGTGTTTGTGTGTATATCTGGGTTGTGTGTGTGGGCCTGAAGTTGTGAGGAATATAGAGGAGACTGGAGGAGAACCTGGATTGGATGAAGGAAGGATATTGCATCATTTGCCCTGGATTTCTCTAAAAGGAAAGAGGGAAAACATTGCTAGAGTTACAGGGCAGGGCTGTTTGCTACTGTATTGAATTACCAAATGGAGGAAGAGGAAATAGGAACACACTGTAGCTGTGACATCCCAGCTACAGTTGGGAAGCTGGAAGATGTGGGAAGCTGCTATGTGGTGTGGAACTTTGCCAACCAGGTGAGCACATTGGTGACCTCAGCTTCACTGCCCACTTCTAGAGAGCGCCACCACTTCCCTCCTTGCGGTATCTGGTGTCCCACAAGACCTGTGGACAGATACTCCTCTGGGCTCCTGGTGTGTATTGCCTGGTTGCTGTTTAACAGCTTTTCTCTTTAAGGGTATGTCCCTGCTGTCTGGTCTTTTTGCATAATGTCTGTCTGGTATCCATTTTTTATTGCTGCTGTTTATAACTGCAAACTTAGTGGTTTAATGTACTATCTTAGTCCTAGAAGTCGGAAGTCCTAAACTCTGGTGTTGGCAAACCGAATTTCTTCTGGAGGCTCTGGAGAGAATTCCTTGCCTTGTCTGGCTTCTAGGGACCTCCTGCATTCTTTGGCTCATAACCCCATCTTTCGTCTTCAAAGCCAGCAGCGTAGCATCTTCAAGCCTCTCTTTCTCTCTGTCTGATGTTTCCATGATCACGTGTCCTTTTGTAACTCTGACCCTCTTGCCTTCCTCTTGTAAGGACTCCTGTGACAACATTGGGCCTTCTGGGTAATTCAGGATAATCTCTCCATCTGAAGATCCTTAACTTGGCCAGGTGTGGTGGCTCAGGCCTGTAATCTCAGCCCTTTCGGAGGCCAAGGTGGGTGGATCACCTCAGGTCAGGAGTTCAAGACCAGCCTGTCCAACATGGTGAAACCCCATCTCTACTAAAAATACAAAAATTAGCCAGGCATGGTGATGGGCACCTGTAATCCCAGCTACTTAGGAAGTTGAGGCAGGAGAATCCTTTGAACACAGGAGACAAAGGTTGCAGTGAGCCGAGACTGTGCCATTGCACTCCAGCCTGGGCAACGAAAGCAAAACTCCTTCTCCAAAAAACTCCAAAACTCCTTAACTTAATCATATTTGCAAAGTTCCTTTTGTCATTTAAAATAACATAGTCACAAATCTTAGGGATTAGAATGTTGATACCTTGGATGACCATTATTCTGCCTTCGACTGCCAGCTTCCTAAAGAGATCTGCTGTCATTGGCAAGGGGAGGAAGTGAAAGAGAGACTTCTGTAATTCTTGGAGATCAGAGGTCAGGGCTGGGATAGGGTGAGAGCACCTTCTCTGCAGGGAGCCCAGCCCTCCACAGTGGGCAAGCCAGTTCCAGGTCTGCAGCAAGGACCCACTCTGAATCCCTCTGCCAGTCCTGCAGAAAGCATTGAGCCCATCTCTCCTGCTTGGCAGCTGGGAGGCCCTGGACCCTGGGGAGGGCTCCAGATTGCTAGAATCTAAGTTTTCCTCCTCCTGCCTGACTCATTCTTTGTATCTCTTCTGTTGCCTTGATGTTGAGTTCTTCAAACTGGATGGATTAAGTAACAAGCTCCTGACTTCAGCATCTTCTTGAACTCTTGTCTTCTAAATAGTCTTTCATCTTATTTTTTTAACCCAGGAAGCAAGAAAGAAAGAGGGAAAGAAATGCCCAAAAAAATACATATAAATCTGGAAAATTCCACAAGGGCTTCTAAAGAAGCAGCCACCATTCCCACAACTAGGTTACAATGGACAAGAACCAGGGTCTTACCACTTTTTATTTTGTCCAGCTAGACCAGGATTATATTTGTCCAGCTAGACCAGACCATGTTGCTAGGGTCTCCTTCTCTTACAGGAGGCATTTCTGATTCCCCTGGGCTGAGTTGGGAGGGCTGAGAGGCTCCTCATAGATACCCATTAGCTTCTGTGAATAGTTTTGCCACCACCTCATTGTTTTGTGGGTATCTCTTAGTTCACCCATAGTCCCTGTTACACTGTCAACTTCCTGAAGGCAGGGACTTGTGTCTTATCAATAACCTCCCCACCAACTAGAATGCCTGCACATGTAGGCTCTGCATGAATAACAGATGGGTGGATAATAGATGGACGGATGGATAATGGATGGATGGATGGGTACATAGATGGATGGATGATGGATAGCTAGATGGGTGGATGGATCTATGATGGATGGCTAGATGGGTGGATAGGTGGATCTATGATGGATGGATGGTTGGATGGATGCATGGATGATGGATGGCTTGATGGATGCGTGGATGGGTGGATAGATGGTTGGATGAATGGATGCATGGATGATGGATGATGGATGGATGAAAAGCCCCTCACATTTCAAGCTACTGAGGTCAATGCTCCTCATCTACATGTGGCTTCCCTGAGGTCGCTGTATCTCAAGCATGCATAATTCAGGGTCTAGCCAAGAAGAGAGGGAGAATATCATTGTCAGCAACAGATGGGTGCCAGGCTGCAGCTAGCCAGCAGGGCTCCTGAGCAGGGCAGGAGCTTGGCGAGCATCCACTGACCTTTCCTCTCTGGATGGAGGCTCAGGTTTCAGTCTGCTGTGCAGGAAGCTGTCTTGTGGTACCAGGAGACTGATACCCTCTTTCCCCTAAGTCACATGGTATGATCACCCAACTGCAGGATGAAGGGCCAGATCTGGGGCCTGCAGCCATTGTTCCAAGGAGATTAGGTGTCACAAGTAGCCTGCCTATCCGCACCTCATTCTCGGAATTTCTTTTTGTTTTGTTTTTGTTACTGTGAAGGTGAAAGGTAATATTAGTCAAGGGCTGGGTTCTTGGGAAGTAGTGGAGATAAGGTTAGGCAAGACTGAAGATAGCCACAGATAGGTTATTTGACAAAGCATCCCTCTCTCTGTCACTGCAGGAAGACCACAGAGCTGACAGTTTGAAGGTGTCTTTCTGCCTGACTCAATAAGGTCCATCTTGTAAAGAGATGATTTCATGTTTTCTGTCCCAGAACACAGGGAGGAGGAGGAATTTCTTTGAGTTGTCCTGCTCTGCCCTTATTTTCCTCAAGCCTTGACCTCTCCTCCCCTTGCAGAAGGATTTTCTTCCCTGAGATCAAGATCCAGTCCCTTGTTGTGTAATCCTTACCTATCCCTGAGGCTCATGGGTTTTGTTTCCTGGTCTTGCTTCCTTCCTTTTATCAATCTCCTTTATCCTTTGGTCATCACTGCTGTGTCTGTCTGAATTCCTAGGTGCAGGGACCTAGCCTTGTTCCCTGCATGCCTCAGGGCCCTGGGGAGAACCTGAGATCACAGACCTGGTTGTTTAGAGTGGTTTAGGTTGGATTATCACCAGGCACATGATCCTGAAATCCTTATTGAATTGAGTAAGACAAACCAAATGTGTATTTATCAGGATGTCAGTCCATCTGGAACATTCGAGTATTTACAAAGTGTTCTCCCTGCTCAAGCACTTAAAACCCTTCCTCTGACAACATGTTTTGCTTCTCCTTATATGACACCATCTTGGAAAATAGCTCTTCCATGAGGAGTCAGGAGCTTCTACTCTTGAAGTCAAGCTACCTGTTGCCCTTTGGCAATGTGAAGCCAACAAGGGATTGTATCTCCTTTTTATGAGGTTTCTGGAGAATATGAGAGGTTGGTGTGCATTGTGGAACGCGTAGACTGAGATGATATTGGAAGGCTAATGAATTGTGGTATTTTAAAATTCATTTATTAAATAATTGCTGAGCACCTACTATTTGTAGGCACCAATGATACGTCCTGAGATTTAAAACATGAAAAAATTTACTTGCCCTTGGTGTTTAAAAAAAAACATGAAAAAGTCACAGTCCCTCCCCCACTGGTCTACTAGAAGAGAGGACAAAAAAGAAGCAGATCATAGATCACTTTTTTGGTTTTTTGGGGTTTTTTTGAGATGGAGTCTCACTCTGTTGCACATGCTGGAATGCAGTGGCCCAATCTTGGCTAACTGCAACCTCCACCTCCTGGGTTCAAGTGATTCTTCTGCCTCAGCCTTCCAAGTAGCTGGGATTATAGGCACCAGCTACCACGCCCAGCTAATTTTTGTATCTTTAGTAGAGATGAGGTTTCATGGTGTTGACCAGGCTGGTCTTGAACTCCTGACCTCATGATCCGCCTGCCTCGGCCTCTCAAAGTGCTGGGATTACAAGCGTGAGCCACTGTGCCCTGCCAGAAGCAGATCATTTTAATACAAAGAAGCACATGCTGGCAAGGTGCACAGTGGCTCACCCCTGTAATCCCAGCACTTTAGAAGGCCGAAGCGGGTGGATCACTTGAGGCCAGGAGTTCAAAACCAGCCTGGCCAACATGGTGAAACCCTGTCTCTACTAAAAATACAAAAAAAAATTAGCCAGGCATGGTAGTGGGCACCTGTAATCCCAGCTACTCAGGAGGAGGTTGAGGCAAGAGAATCACTTGAACCTAGAGGCGGAGGTTGCAGTGAGCAGAGATCATACCACTGCACTCTAGCCTGGGCGACAAGAGCAAATCTCCATTTCAAAAAAAAAAAAAAGACTTGCCAACATTAGATATAAACAAAGTGGTCTTGGATTGTCCTGGAGAGAAGGAACAAACTTCGTTCCTCATCTACAAAACAGGGCTGATGTATCTTCAATTGCAGGCATGTTGTTATTGGAATAAATAACATGCTAAATTATGGAGACTCACAACAGGTGACATTTGAGCTGGATCTTGAAAGAGGAGAAGGGGTTTGCCAGGTGGAGATGGTGCACAGAGGAAGGTTACAGATGGGTGATGTCAGGACCATCCTACTCTAACAAAATGTTCTCAACATCAAGTAAGATTGGGAAATACTTGCAAAATAGAAGCACCATCTAAGAATAAGGTATTGATGGCCGGGCGTGGTAGCTCAAGCCTATAATCCCAGCACTTTTGGAGGCCAAGACAGGCAGATCATGAGGTCAGGAAATCGAGACCATCCTGGCTACCATGGTGAAACCCCATCTCTACTAAAATACAAAAAAAGAAAAAAAAATTAGCCAGGTGTGCCTGTAGTCCCAGCTACTTGGGAGGTTGAGGCAGGAGAATCACTTGAACCGGGGAGGTGGAGGTTACAACGAGCTAAGATCGCTCCACTGCACTCCAGCCTGGGTGACAGGGCGAGACTCCATCTCAAAAAAAGAAAAAAGAATAAGGTATTGATAATCTTGATCAGCCATTCAAGTGAAGCCAGAGCCACCACACCCAGCTAATTTTTAAAGTTTTTTGTAGAGAATTATAGCTCCCCATGCCACCAAAGAAGATTTGTAAATGGATGGCAAATAAGCCATGAAAAGTTGCTCAACATCATTAGCCATTAGGGAAATGCAGATCAAAACCATAATGAAATACAACTGCATGCCTATTAGAATAGCAAAAAAAAAAAAAAAAAAGTTTTTTTTTTTTAAACTGACAATGGCAAATGCTGGGAAAGATTCAGAGCAACAGGAACTCTGACACGAGAGCGGGAGTGCAGGATGAGACAGCCACTGGGGAAGAAAGTTCGGCAGGCTCTTAGAAAGTCAAATATGTTCACTGTATGTCGCACAATCTCATTCCTGGGATTTGACTCAAGACCAGTGAAAGCTCCACTCAAAGATCTCTAACCTCTACAATCCACAAAAAGAAAAAAGACTTCTACGCAAGTATTTATCGCAGCTTTATTCATAATGGTCCCACACTGTGAGCAACCCAAATGTCTATGGAAAAACAAACAGATGCTTTTATATTATAGAATGCTATATGGCCATAAAAGAGGAACAAATTGTAATATAGGCAACAGCATGCGTAGATTTCAAAAGCATTATGTTAAGTGAAAGAAGCCAAACCACAGAAGACCATGTACTGTATGATTCCATTTATGTGACACTTTGAAAAAGGCAAAGCTATAAGAACAGAAGTCAGAGTAATGGTTGTAGAAATTGGGGAAGAAGATTTGGCTAACTGACTGCAAAGGAGAATGATGCATAAGGAAACTTTTCAGAGTGTTGGGAATGTTCTACATATTAAGTGTGGTAGTGATTAAGACATTAAATGCATTTGTCAAATCTCATCAAACTGTACACTTAAAAAGGTGAGTTTTAGTAAGATGTAGATTATATCTCAATAAACCTAAGTAACAAAAGATTCCCCTAAGCCTCTATTACCCCAAAATGAGGCTCAAGAAGGTGCCTCCTGAATCCCACCAGCTGTTCACAGCCTCCCTTGCACAAATGATAACTTGAAGACAAAGTCCATACTCGTGCCCTGATCAGATGTGATTTTCCCCACAAAGCCAGTGCCTACACTTCCATGCCTACTTCTGGCTTCCAGCCCTCTGCAGGGCAGGCTCTGCCCAAGCTCTAATTGGGACACATAATCCCCATTTGTAACCCGTTAATCTTGCCAAAGTCTCTGGTCCCTGGGGCTGACCTTTCAGGATGTCTGGCTCACCTACTACAATCTTATCATCTGGACAAGGGAGCACTTCTGCTTGTGTGCAGTGGGCATCACGTAGCCTGATACGGTTCCTGAAGGTCTGTTTGGGGGTCTTTCATTTCAGTGCTCCTCACCTGGGTCAACTGTTCCAGTGTGCGATGGGCCACCCGGGTTCAAGACATCTTCACAGCTGGGAAGCTCCTGGCCTTGGCCCTGATAATCATCATGGGGATAGTACAGATATGCAAAGGTGAGTATCACAGGAACAACAGGTGCTGCCCAGCTTTCCTCCCCTTGCATGTACACATCCTGTCAGTCTAGCTTTAGAAGTGTGCACACCTTGAGATTTCCCCAATTCTAGCCTTGAGTGACTTCTCTTCTTCCCTTGCTTGACAAAATGGAAGGAGAAACCATTTTCCGCAAGGTGGTTGGGAGTAGGGAATGTTCTCCCTAGACTGCAAAAGTCAACTCTCCCATGCTCACCTCATGGCTCTAGCACAGCTAGGTAAAGACGCCACATCTCGGCCGAGTGCGGTTGCTCCCGCCTGTAATCCCAGCACTTAGTAAGGATGAGGCAGGAGAATCACTTGAGCCGAGGAGTTCAAGACTATCCTAAGCAGCATAGTGAGATCCTGTCTCTACACAAAGTTTTTAAAATTAGCCAGGCATGGTGGTGCATGCCTGTTGTCCCACTTACCCTGGAGGCTAAGGTGGGAGGATCACTCGAGCCCAGGAGTTTGAGGCTATAGTGAGCTATGATTATGCCACTGCACTCTAGCCTGAGCCACTGAGCAAGACCTTGTCTCAAAAACAAAAACAAAAAAAGACCCCAGATTTCTACATTCCTACTGACTTTTTGCCCCAACTCCAGAGAAGCTCCCTGCATCTTCTATTGAATCTTGTTCATATCTTAAAGTAGAGGACAGAGGAAGGTAATTTTATGTTTCAAAATTACTTATAATCTCTGTGAGAGAGAGCCCTGCATTCCTGGGGCCCCTGCCAACATTCTCCACTGGATTTGGCTCTTTCCAAGACTGAGGCTGTATTTGGTTTCCATGGGACCCGTGGCACCATGGGGCTCTGCCCAGTGTCACTGCCTCATGGAGAAAGTCAGGTGATAAACAGGGAAACTTCCTACAAGCCCTGAAGGCAGTGTGAGCAGCCCAGACTTCTACTCCGAGAAACATAATTAAGTTTCTGCTATATAATGTGCCTGATTATTTTAAACAGTTAAATTAAGTTCTTTAATGGGTTATATATTACTTTCAGGCATTTAGACTTAAGGAAATCACTGTGCTATCTTGTCAAAAATAGTGAGTTCCTCCTAAGATGGCCTCAGTTCTTTTTCCTGGTCACCCTAATCTCTTTATTTCCTGTCCCAATGCTAAACGCAGATGAATAAGTAACATATGATCAGTTACTCTCTATCTCATTGAAACTTTAGCCAGTCAGCGGATGATTACGAGGGCCCACCGTCTATAGCACACTGTGCTAGGAGCTGGGAAGGAAGTTTAAACAGCTCTTTGCTAAAGAATTCCTGTCCTTGGGGAATCTTGAAAAGAGAGATGGCTGGGTGCGGTGGCTCATGCCTGTCATTCTAGCACTTTGGGAGGCCAAGGCAGGCGGATCACTTGAGGTCAGGAGTTGAGACCAATCTGGCCAACATGGTGAAACCCCATCTCTACTAAACATACAAAAAGAATTAGCCGGGCATGGTGGTGGTGCATACCTGCAATCCCAGCTACTCGGGAGGCCAAAGCAGGAGAATGGCTTGAACCCGGGAGACGGAGGTTGCAGTGAGCCAAGATCACGCCACTACACTCCAGGCTGCGTGACAGAGCAAACCTCTGTCTCAAAAAAAGAAAAGAGTGACCAAATACATACCTCAGAAAGAGATGGGAGAATATCAACAAAGCAAGCAGCAAAGCAAGCTGGAACTAACATAGCATTATAGAAACTTACGTTTGAGTGTTTCTTGTTCTGGATGCTTTCTTGTTTTTTGTTTTTGTTTTCTTTTTGGGGGGGCAGGGGGACAGGGTCTTGCTCTGTCATCCACAATGGAGTGCAGTGGCACAATCGTAGCTCCCTGCATCCTCAAACTCCTGGGCTCAAGTGATCCTCCCACTCAAATAGGTGAGACTACAGGCATGTACCACCATGACTGGCTAACTTTTTTAATTTTGGATGGAGATAGGGGTCTTGCTATGTTGCCCAGGCTGGTATCGAAATTCTGGCTTCAAGCATTCCTTCTGCCTTGGCGTCCCAGATTATTTGGATCATAGGCCTGAGCCACCGTGCCCAGCCCTGGATGCTTTCTTCATTAAAATGTAGAAACTTAGATATCAGAGAAAGTGGTCAGGAGATTATCAATGACTCCAATCCCGTATTTCCAAAGCCCATTTTACCCTGACTGTTCCTTTTAAATAACTTTGCCTTTTACAACAGGAGCATTGAGAACTGTGCTTTGAACCTAAACCCTCATTTGGACTCATAGTGTCCAGGGTCTCGGAAGTCCTGGACCTGAATTTCCCTTCTCCCTTTATCCCCATTTCTCCAATATGTTGGGTTCACTAGAGACAAGACAGAGTTGGTATCATTGCCACAGGGAGGAGTGAGAGATGGGCCAGTGCAGGCCAGGGGCTGCTGGGCCCACGGCTTGTCTCACTGACCAGCTCCCTGCTGCTTATGTCCACAGGAGAATACTTCTGGCTGGAGCCAAAGAATGCATTTGAGAATTTCCAGGAACCTGACATTGGCCTCATCGCACTGGCTTTCCTTCAGGGCTCCTTTGCCTACGGAGGCTGGAACTTTCTGAATTATGTGACTGAGGAACTTGTTGATCCCTACAAGTGAGTTGAAAGAGACTGGCTATTCCCTCTCCCTTGCAGGGCCACAGCACTTGCTGCTGGAAAGAGGGAGCAGGTGCCCACTGCCCACCTCGCCTTCCTCAGCCCCAATTCCGCCTGTGATCTGATCTATCCTGAAGTCCTAGTTCATTGCCCAGGAACGTAAACCATTTGCCGTTCACCCCACCAGGAGGATAAAAGGATCCAGTGACTTTCCCAGAGCAGATTAGAAGGTGAAAACTGTCCTGCAGTAACACCACTGCCTTAGAGAATGAACTGTGCCCTGAGAGGCTTCTGGGAGTCTTGCTTGTTTCACAACAGGCTAGTCTTGGTGTCTTGAGGCAGGTGGGAGAGGTGCATTGTGGAGATTCAGGTCAAAATCAACAAGTGTGCAGCATATTTCCAGCCTGAGTTGTTTTATTGCCTTCATTTTTTTTAAACTTATTTTTTCTTTTTTTGTTTTGTTTTTAGAGACAGGGTCTCATTCTGTCACCCAGGCTGGAGTCTAGTGGTGCAGTCATAGCTCACTGCAGCCTCAATCTCCTGGGCTCAAGCAATCCTCCCACCTCACCCTCCTGAGTAGCTGGGACTACAGGGACAGGCCACCGTGCCCACTTAATTTTTAATTTGTTAAGATGTGGTCTCACTATGTTGCCAGGCCTGGCCTCGAACTCCTGTGCTCAAATGATCTTCCCTCTTTAGCCTCACAAAGGGCTGAGATAACAGGTGTGAACCACCATGCTCAGCCTCATTTCCTTTAAATTATCCTGCCCATAGCGAGACAAAACCCACCTCCTGGGAAAGGAAGCCTCACAGAAGGCTGCAAGGCTAAGTGCATGGAGAAAGACAGAAGACACTCCCCAGACTCCATGGCAAGGCGGGCGTCCCGGGTGCCAGCCCTTCCCTTCACCTCCTCTCCCTCTACAGGAACCTTCCCAGAGCCATCTTCATCTCCATCCCACTGGTCACATTTGTGTATGTCTTTGCCAATGTCGCTTATGTCACTGCAATGTCCCCCCAGGAGCTGCTGGCATCCAACGCCGTTGCTGTGGTAAGAAATGGAAGTCTCAGTCTCTCATACCAGGAATGCGGACATAGACTTGCCTGCTGCAGCCCCACTCTCTTGTCCCTGATCCATGGCCCTGTGGAAGTGGAAATCACCCCCAAGTCCTCAGGGCAGAAACCACATATGTCATTGGCTGGGGTATCTTTAAGTGCCCAGGAGCAAACTAGTGGCTGGGTTGTACCTAGAACAGCTACAGTGGCAGAACCAAGTCATTGCCATAGAGACCACGTGGCCTGAGAAGCTAAGACATTTTCTGGCCCTTTACAGAAAAAGTTTCCCAGCTCCTAGTCTAGAGCACTTTAAGCTCTAAATGTGAAGGTGGTATGAAGCAGACAGGCCCCTCCTCTGAAAGACATAATCTTGCACAAGACATGCCATTTCTTTCTGCCTTCATCTCCAGAAGCAGAAGTCGGGTGTGCTCTTTGGGGAAGGAGACCGTGCTGGTGCAAGGGGTTGGGATCCTCGCCATCTGAGAAGGACCTGGGAGGCACCTTGCTCCCTCCCTGGGCATCAGGCTGGGCTACCACCACCCCTGCCCGTCTCTTCACTGGCCTTATCTGAAAAGACTATAAAGAAGTTCTCCCGTCTCCTGGGACAGCCTGTTCTTATGACCAACAGCCTTCTATTCTGAACAATCCCTCCTCAGTGATGCGCTGTAACCCTGGCTCAGGGAATATAGAAAAGGCGGGTCCCCTGCACTGCACAGTCCTTGAATACATAAAGATTCGTCTATGGCTTCACAGCCTTTTCTTTCTCAGACTAAGGAGGGGCTTATTCTTATCGTTTTACCCCAGCTCATCTGTTTTGATGAATCGAGAAATTCTCACCCTGTGATTCTAGATTAATCCCTATTTTGCAGTTGGGAAACGGAGGCTCAAAAATCATAAACTTTGCTCAAGGTCTCACAGCTCCTAGCTGGAGGGCAAGGATTTGAGCCTGGATCTGCCTGACAGATCTGCCTGACAAGCCTGTGCCCTTCCCTGTGCTGGAGAAATCCAATAATATATTTGAGGCCTGGATCACACGACCTGGCTTCCAATGCTGGCCCTCCACTTGCTGGGTGACCTTAGGCAAGCTACTTAATCCCTATGTGACTCAGTTCCTCATCCATAAAACAAAAATAATAAGTGTTAGTTCATTATTATTATTACCACTGTACACTACCTCCTTCAGTTAATTAGCCTAAAACATGCATTAGCCCTTCCTGTGTAGCGTCACAGGATGGGGGCTCTCAAGGGAATTGGCCAGAGAGAATTGGAAAGGGTGGAGATGGAAAAAATGATTTCCCAGAATGAAGTGGGAGCTGAGGGGTCGGGAAGTGGTAACCTCTCCATCTTTGCTTATCTCCTGGTTTTCTCTCCCAGACTTTTGGAGAGAAGCTTCTAGGAGTCATGGCCTGGATCATGCCCATTTCTGTTGCCCTGTCCACATTTGGAGGAGTTAACGGGTCTCTTTTCACCTCCTCACGGTGAGTGCTGCCTGGGCCTTCCCCAGCCAGGGGCCGCTCTGCTGTGCACTTTGCTCTGTTTGTGTATGGTGGGCTCGTCTCTGTCAGCAGGGGTCTATGTGGGCATTTGGATGGTGGGCTTGCAGAGGGGTGATTGCTCATGTGAGGGTGTGTGTGTCAGTGTGGATGCTGAGGAGTGTGTGCTGCTCACGTGGTCACCTGCGATGTGTGTGGTATATGGGTCCTAGGTGCTTCACATGTAGTGGCCTGTCTCATTTCAAAAGGAACAGAAGATGGAGGAGGCCACCAGCCTGCCTGATGCAGCCCCCAGTCAGGGACTGTGGTTGGCAGCAAGACAGTATCTTGGCTAATCCTAGAGCCCCCATTTCTACTTGCCCGGAAACAGGCTGCTGCTGGCTGGCAAGGAACCCCATTTGGAAAGGGACCAAGAAGGAGACTTGTGCCTGGGGCCTCTGGGTCTGGCCTCCCATGAATGTTCTGGAACTAGCTGCAGGTGGGATGGGATCACCTTGATTGCCCCGAGAATGCAGAGCTCCTTCCTGCTCAACAGAGAGGCAGCTGTAGAGGCCTTTTCGAGGCCACCCATGAGACTCAGGTGGAGAATGTGAAGTGAGAGGGTGGGGAAAAGTGGAAAGAAAACATTTGTCCAACGAAACAGCCTTTTAGCCTTGACCATCACTCTGGAACTCTCTCGGAAGCCAGAAGTACGAGCTGGTCCATGAGTCCCTCCTGCCTCCTCACATCCAAGGACCTGGCCCATTCTTTTGCTGTCTTCAGAATGGGCTGTTGAGGCTAACAGATGTTGAATGACTTGCATTTGTGTAGTTCCAGGGGTTCTCCCAGGTTCTTAGAAAGCAACCCCTGCCCTCAGGGCACAGTCCTGCTCCAAAGATGAGTCCCTAAGTTCAGCTGCTTCCAAAGCCATCACATCAGGAAGGAGTTCCTATGAAATAGCAAAGGAGTGCGATGTTTCTAGGGCCGAGGGCTGGAAAGAGGTGGTGTGGGTGTCCCCTGCACCCTGGGACCCTATGACACTCACCCACAGCAACCTCGTGTGCATGTTACACAGGAGCAGTGGCCACATGGAGTCCCCCGCCGAGGCCAAGCAGTGGAAGAACAGTGACCCATGAGGCTCCCTGAGATCTATTGGAGGAGAGTGACTGGCTACAGTCACTTTAGAGTGGGGTTTGTCCCTCAGGCAGGCCAAGCATCGGTCTGCATGCATGTGGTCTAGATGTGTGTGCATGCAGGAGATGGTGGCGCATGGTGTGCTCCACCTCCAATTCAGGGGCGAGACCTCACCCACCCCGGCCTCCTCTGCTCATCTTTCCAGTTCCTTCTTCCTTCCTTCCCTTCTTCTTTATCTCTCTGTTACTCCTTTGTGTTCTCGGGTATGGAGAGGATGATCCTTCCTGAGGAGTCAGAGTGTGTGGATGTGTGTTATGCTTAATGTCATCGTCTCCTCTGTTGTCAGCTAGCTGGGCAAGGACTGTCTCTTGTGAACCTGACACTTGCAAATGCTGTTGGATCTGGACAATTACACTTGGTCCTGTCTGCATGTCGAGGAGGGACGTGAATGCAGGATCCTGGCTATGTGCACGATGAGCCCCACAGAGCACTGGTGCATGAAGCTGCCCTGTAGAGGGGCGATAGCATGGGAGAGGGGACAGGGATGCGTATGGCTGCATGAAACTAGTGACATTGGCCTAGGGAGTTCATGAGGGTTACTGCTTATGGGTACTTGGGGATACAGTCAGCTCCACACTTCTGATGAGCTGCTGCTGTTAGCTTCAGTCTACTCCATACACAAATTACAAAGTAAGTGACAGTTCTCCTCTGAACTCAAAGTGTGCTGAATCTGTGCCTTTTTGTTTTTATCAAGCTATACCCTCCTCTCATCTCTTAGGTGAGCCTTTCCCTAGGAAAAAGAAAAAACTGGTCCAATTTGCACTGATGTGTAAATGACTGTTAACAGGTTCTAATATTCCCTTTTCTCTTAGGAGAGTAAAAGGGAAGAAGTGCTGATTTTTATGTTCAAGTTTCATATTCATATGTATATAATAGATGTGCATATTTTCAGGGTACTTGTGATGTTTCAATACATTGATATAATGTGTAAAAATAAAATCAGAGTAATTGAGATATCCCATCTCCTTTAATGTTTTTTCTTTATGCTAGGAACATTCAAATTATTCCCTTAAAATTTTTCTTTTTAAAAATAACTTTTGGGGCTGGGCATGGTGGCTCATGCCTGTAATCCTAGCACTTTGGGAGGTCAAAATGGGAGGATTGCTTGAGCCCAGTAGTTCGAGACCAGCCTGGGCAACAAGGCAAGACCTTGTCACTACAAAAAAAAATTAAGAAAGAAAAATAAGTAAAAGATAAAATTGATTTAAACATCAATATGCTAGTTATGATAATATAATTTTGCAGCATGTTACCGATGGAAGAAACTGGGCAAAAGATACATAGGATCTCTCTTAATTATTTCTTACAACTATACTTGGTTGTAAGATTCACTGAATGTGAATCTATAATTATCTCAAAATGAAAAGTTTTATTTTTTAAGTTAACTGAGCATGGTGATATGTACAGTGCCAGCTACTCAGGAGGCTGAGGCTAGAGGATTACTTGAGCCCAGGAATTGGAGGCTGCAGTGAGCTTTAATCGACACTCTACTCCAACCTGGATGACAGAGCAAGACCCCATCTCTAAAAATTTGAAAAATAAAAAGTTTAATTTTTTAAAGTTAAATCCTTATTCTGAGTATAAATATTCCATCTATTTTATTCATTTTTTCCTTTCCTTTTTTTTTTTTTTTTTTTTTTTGAGGTAGGGTCTCACTTTGTCACCCAGGCTGGAGTGGTGCAAATACAGTTTACTGCAGCCCCAACCTCCTAGGCTCAAGTGATCCTCCCACTTCAGCCCCCTTAGTAGCTGGAACTATGGGCATGCTGTACCACACGTGGCTAATTTTTGTATTTTTTGTAGAGATGGGATTTCACCATGTTGCCCAGGCTGCATTTTAGAATTCTTTAAAATTTTTCTGTAATGTATAAGTAAGAAAATTAAAGTTAATCATAATTTCACCACCCAGAGATAATCAGTTAGCATTTTAATGTATATTACAGGCCCATAAATAATCTTAAAATTAATTGGCATTTGGATGTGATGGTGCACACCCATAGTCTCAGCTACTTGGGAGGCTGACACAGGAGGATCACTTGAGTTTGGGAGGTCAAGGCTGCAGTGAGCCATCATTGTGCCACTGCACTCCAGCCTGGGCAACAGAGCAAGACCATGTCTCAAAAAAAAAAAATTCATTTGCATTATAGTTTTCGATCCTGTTTTTTCATTTGATGTTACATTGTGAGCATGTTGTCATGTAATGTTTTCTTCAAAAACGTTGTGCCTACAGGCCAAGTGTGGTGGCTCACGCCTGTAATCCAAGCACTTTGGAGGCCAAGGCGGTCAGATCACCTGAGGTTGGGAGTTCAAGACCAGCCTGACCAACATGGTGAAACCCTGTCTTAAAAAAAAAAAAAAAAAGTGACTACATAATGTTCCTTTTTCTGGGGACAAGGTTTCACTCTGTCTTCCAAGCTGGAGTGCAGTGGCATGATCTCAACTCACTGCAACCACCACCCCCCGGTTCAGGCGATTCTTTTACCTCAGCCTCCGAGTACCTGGATTACAGGCATCCGCCACCACATCTGGCTAATTTTTGTATTTTTAGTGGAGATAAGGTTTCGCCATGTTGGCCAGGCTGATCTCGAACTCCTGACCTCAGGTGCTCCGGCCATCTCAGCCTCCCATAGTGCTGGGATTACAGTCGTGAGCCACCACGCCCAGCCCATAATATTCCATCGTATGCCAAATTTATTTAATCAACCTCCTATTTTTAGGCACTTAGGACATTTCCATTTTTTTTCTTTTTCTTTTTTTTTGGACACAGGTTTTCACCCTGTCACCTAGGGTAGAGTGCAGTGGCACAATCACAGCTCACTGCCACCTCAGTATACCAGGCTCACATGATCCTGCCACCTCAGCCTCCTGAGTAACTACAACAACAGGCACATGCCACCATGCTTGGCTAATTTTTTTTATTTTTATTTTTTGTAGAGACAAGGGTCTTACTATTTTGCCCAGGCTCGAACTTCCAGGCTCAAATGATTCTCCTGCCTCAGCCTGCCAAAGTGCTGGGATTACAGGTGTTAGACACCATGCCCAGCCAGGATATAAATTTTTTTAACTCAATCCCACAAGACAGGATATAAACTTTAAGTACAATTTACATACCATAAAACACGCAGGCTGGGCATAGTAGCTTATGCCTGTCATCCCAACAGTTTGGGAACCCAAGCTGGGAGGATCATTAGTTAGCGCCAGAAGTTTGAGACCAGCCTGGGCAACATGGCAAGACCCTGACTATATTTTTTTTAAAAAAAGCAGATCATAGGCCAGGTATGGTGGCTCATGCCTGTAATCTCAACACTTTGGGAGGCCAAGGCAGGCAGATTACCTGAGGTCAGGAGTTTGAGACCAGCCTGACCAACATGGAGAAACCTGTCTCTACTAAAAATACAAAATTAGTTGGGTGTTGTGGTGCATGCCTGTAATCCCAGCTACTTGGGAGGCTGAGGCAGGAGAATAGCTTGAACCCGGAAGGCGGAGGTTGTGGTGAGCAAAGATTGCACCATTGCACTCCAGCCTGGGGAACAGGAGCAAAACTCCATCTCAAAAAAAAAGCAGATCATAAATGTTCATTTTGATGAGTTTTGTGGGGGTATTTTTATTTGTGTTTGTTCATTTTTGTTTTTTATTGTTGTTTTTTAGAGCCAGAGTCTCACTATGTTGCCCAGGCTGGCTTTGAATTCCTGGGCTCAAGCAATCCTCCTACTCCAGCCTCCCAAATAGCTGGAAATATGTGTGTGCCACTCTGCCTGACTTCAGTTTGATGAATTCTCACAATTGTAGACAGCCATATAACCACTACCCAAAGCAAGATATAGAACATTTCCACCACCAATTCCCTACTCCCACAGAGACAACTACTCTCTGAGCAGGATAAGAGTGTTTTTAAAGCTTTCCATATGCAGTTCAGTCAGAGTGTATTGGGGAATCTGCATCCTTTGAGGATGTGAGGAATGCTTTTAAAGAGATGAAGACTTTAGGCAACAGACAGAGGCTGCTCCTGCAGCCTTCTGGGTATTGGGGGCACCCTACTAAGTGACAGTATAATCATCAGTAACCCTGAGCCACCCATACCACATTCAGGGGCTCACATAACCGGGGTTCATCCACTTTTCCACTGGCTGCCTCTGGTTTGCCTGCACCTGCATTTGTCACACAGGTTCTGTGACTGGTGGGGTGGAAAGTATGCATGTGAAGGCAGGTGCCTGGTTGGAGGGGGATACCCCTGTGTGGGCAGAAGGTAGGCATGGATGAAGGAGCTCAGGCTTGGTGGTCCATGGGTTATCCCAGGCTGATCTGCTTTTCTCCCTGCCAGGCTGTTCTTCGCTGGAGCCCGAGAGGGCCACCTTCCCAGTGTGTTGGCCATGATCCACGTGAAGCGCTGCACCCCAATCCCAGCCCTGCTCTTCACAGTAAGGGCCCTTCCCGCTCTAACTGTCCACACACCTTCCTCTCTTTGTGCCTAGTCTAAGCTGGGAGTTCATGCTTTTCATACACATCCCTGTTACCCTTCCAGTCTGCTGCTAGGTCTCACTGGATCTAGATGATCTGGCAAATGATACTCATCAGCTTTGTCAATATCAAGAGATACAGCAAGGGAAGATCCTGAGTCCTGAAATACCAGAGGCTCTTGGGCTGACTTATTTCCATTCTCCCATCCTTTTGGGTCAGACTGAACTGACTACCTCAGGATTCTACAGCCTCAAAAAAATATGTCTTCCTTGACTCTCCTCATACCTATTACTGCAGGGTTGTGGCACTGGCCTCTGCTCCCGGCTGGTCCCTGCACGCACCCACTCTCCCCATCAAGCTTCAGGGCAGCCTGCCAGTCTCTTGGGAAGCATCACCAAAATGAACTTAGTGTTAAGGGTACACCAAATAAGAAAAGCCATAGAGGAAGACTGATAAACTGAAAATTGTGAAAAGGAAACTTGGGACAGGAAAGAGATGGGAGTAAAATGTCCCCAGAGTAGAACTGTTTAGACAGAGCTAAAGAAAGGAACAAAGACTTGTCCCCATAGTCTTTTGAGTTATTTTTGTTTTCCTTCTGGACCCTGAATAAAACACTAAAAATGATTTTGGTCCACTGGCAAAGCAGTTAGGAATGAAAATAACAGAGCTCTTGGGAGTCAAGAGCATTGTGCAGCATTGAGGGAATTGCAGAATATGCAGATGCAGGATGAAGGTCACTTTGCCTGGCTGGTTGTGGAAGGTGGCTGGAGAAGACAGTACTCCAAGTGGGACACACACTTTCTTTTTTCCAGTTAGAGCTATTGGTGCAGTAGTGTGACTAGAAGGCAGAGGCCACAAGAACCATCTTGATTATTTTAATTCTCGGCTCTCACAGGAGAAGTGAATCTGTTGTTGACCTTCACAAGTTATCAGAAGGGAATAGCATGGTTCCAGGAGAGCCACAGGGATGATTTTGAAGTTGGAAAATGGACTCTGTCAAGAAAACTTCATAGGGATGTTATGAGGGTTAAGTGAGTTAATCTTTGCAAAATGCTAAAAATAGGTACCTGGCACACAGTAAGTGCTATGTAACCAGTTTTGAAATTAATAAAGAAAAGGAAGGAAGAAAAATAGATGACTCAGCCAGGAGAAAAGGATGAGGGCAAGAATAAAGCCTTAATCTGCTGTTAACAATCTTCCCTAAGGGATTTTAAATAATGAAGTTTGCTTGAGCTATACATATGAGACGGGGCTGACACTGAGCCAGGTAATACCAGTGTGGCCAGTCTGGCTGCTTATGGCCAGTATCCGGCTGATTGGTTAGTGCCTGTGCCATACCAGTGGTTAAATATTTGGAGTATCACCCCTGTAGTAAGAACTTCCTAGCAATAAACATGTTGTAACATTCTGAGTTACCGGGGGAGGTTGTAAAGTCTCCATTTTGAAACATCCATTATACAATGGCATCGTCTGACTGGAGGCTGGGGGACAGCCCCTAATCTATAACACCAGTCTCTGAATATCTTGCTGATCACTGATGAGCTCCTCCCACTTCCCCAGTGCATCTCCACCCTGCTGATGCTAGTCACCAGTGACATGTACACACTCATCAACTATGTGGGCTTCATCAACTACCTCTTCTATGGAGTCACGGTTGCTGGACAGATAGTCCTTCGCTGGAAGAAGCCTGATATCCCCCGCCCCATCAAGGTGAGAGAACCTCCTTTTGGGGTCCCCTCCCCTTCCTCTATGGTTCTAGCTGCAGCTCAGATTTTTAAATCACCTCTATTCTTAGCTGCTGACCACACACCATCATCTTGGATGGTAGCAGATCCTTTGGGAAGCAAGGGCCATGTGTGAATGGGACCACAATTTCCATTCTCCACTGGGGATGAGACCACAGCAGACTGCAGCTGGGGAATAAGTCAGAACAAATGTTACTTTCATCATGTCATTCCTTTGTTTCCTACTAGTCTAAGCCTTAAACTCCAGCTGATTTTTCAAGGCTCTCTTATCTCCCCAGCACTTCCTCCCCATCCCTCCAGAAAGCTGGGTTCACTATGTGCTATGTCTCCATCCCAGAATGAGTTTCCTCTTCCCATCTGCCCATCTAAATTTTAACCATTTTCCAAATGGGCCTCAAGTACTTCCTCTTTCTTGAAGTTTTCCAATCCACTGCAACCTTCCATGATCTTCCCATTTTAAACTCCCACAGCCCTACACACAGTAGGGTGCTCAGTGAACCTAATATTGCTACAAGATGTAACTCTGTGATAGGAATTAATGGGATTGCTCGGAACAAGACAAGCTAGAGCATTATGGGTACTACAAATTAGAAGAACAGAGTGTACGCTGGAGCTATTTGAACAATCCTATTGTAGAAACTATGACTAGATACTTCCAGATTCTTCCAGCTGAAAAATCAAAGGCTCTCCAAATCTGTCAGTTCCTTACTGGCATTTCCACCACCATTTTCTACTCTCACTCTTAGAAAACCTGCTAGAGGGAAGAGGAGGTACAAAAATCCCATGTCCCCATCACATACATCCCTTCTCGGTGAGGAAGACAGGGAAAAGAAAGGCAGCCAAATCAGGACTGCCCCTGGAGCCATAAAGAAGACACTCAGGAACTCCCAACATGTGGCCCATGAGGGGCTGGCATTTGCCATGCTCTGCCCACATAAGGGCCCTGCATAGAAGTGGGCGAGGAGCAGGGAGCCTGAGTGACTTGAATCGTCTCCTCCCTGCACCTGGTGCATTGCTATACCTCCCCTCCATCCTAGGACCTCAGCAGACACACACTGTACCAGCAAGCTTCTCCATCCCTGTGGGCTTCTCTGGCTGCCCTGGGCACATGACATGCATGATGAGACCTTGCCTAATCACACCCGGGAGCAAGGACATGGGCAAGGAGGATCCTTTCCTCGTTAGCCCCTCCCCATCCTCTTCCTGTCTGACTGCCCATGTTCATCAACATTTGTTGATATAGCCCCTGCCCTATCAGGGATGGGTGTGGGAGCCACAGAGCTGAAGGAAGTCCAGCCTTTGCCCTTGAGGATGTGTCCCTGTGGGTGAAGAAGAGAGAGAATGCCCCAGTCCCTAGTCCTGGGGGCCACGGGGCCTACACCATTCACATGCCTCATGCCTCTGCTCCACAGATCAACCTGCTGTTCCCCATCATCTACTTGCTGTTCTGGGCCTTCCTGCTGGTCTTCAGCCTATGGTCAGAGCCCGTGGTGTGTGGCATTGGCCTGGCCATCATGCTGACAGGAGTGCCTGTCTATTTCCTCGGTGTTTACTGGCAACACAAGCCCAAGTGCTTCAGTGACTTCATTGGTGAGTTGCTGGAGGCTCTGGCTGGCTTGAGGGCCTCCTGGTCTGGAATGCAGTGGTCAGTGATGGGGCAGGGGAGCCTCCAGGATCAGGAGGCCTAGGCTCACCTTCTCCTCAGTCCACAGAGCTCTAGAGAAGTCCAGAGCAGGGGAAGCAGATGCCTTTCCCCAGAGACCACTGAGGGAGGAGAACAGCTGGCATTTCCACACAGACCTTAGACCTGCAAGAATTGGCAACCTGGGCTGGGCACAGTGGCTCACGCCTGTAATCCCAACACTCTGGGAGGCTGAGACAAAGGATGACTTGAGACCAGCCTGATCAACATCACAAGACCCCACCTCTATTATTACAAATTTTTAAATAAAATAGGCAACCTGTCAGCCATCCTGTGAGAGCTGCTCCAGGCTGGGTGGAGACCAGCGGAGACCCTGGACTTGGGAGTCAGTGGGCACAGGAAGGTGAAAGGCTGGGGCCTTCATGAGCAAAGAGCAGCTGATGGAAGATGCAGGAGGCAGACCAGGTGGCGAGGATTCCCCTGAAGGCCCTGACTGCTCTGAGGAGGCAGAATCTGGGGCAGGAGAGCTGGGAAGGGCTGGGGCTGCTTGGCCGGGTTGGTGGGATGCTCAGCATTGGCCTGGTTTCTATGTGATCACCACCCACAGAGCTGCTAACCCTGGTGAGCCAGAAGATGTGTGTGGTCGTGTACCCTGAGGCGGAGAGGGGCTCAGAGATGGATACTCATGAGGACGTGGAGGAGCAGCAGCAGCCCATGTACCAACCCACCCCCACCAAGGACAAGGACGTGGAGGGGCAGCCCCAGCCCTGAGGACCACCATCCCTCAGCTGGCTACTCCCTCCTTCCTCCCGCTTCCATCCTACCTCCCTGCCTGGGTCCCCCCAACACACACAAGTACACACACCCCCCTCTCTCTACTTTCATCAGGCAGTGGTAAGACCTGGGTGTGAGTGGTGAGAAACTGTAAACAAAAACTGACATTCGTACCCAAAGAACCAGCCTCTCACCCCAGGGCCCATGTCCCAGGCCCCACCCAGTGCTGCCCACGCTCCCAGCTGCAGGAGAGGGGAGATGCCAAGGATGGCCTGCAGGACCTCCCTCCGGGCTGCATGCTCAGCTGCCTCTTCAGGAACTGGAGCCCATTACTGCCTTCCCTCCCAGAGAGGCCCCCTTCAGAGAGGAGAGGCAGCCACAGGGGCTGCATTGGGGAGGGACAGTCTCAAACAATTCTGTCCCCATCAAGGGGTCTGCTGGAGAGACCCAAGTCCCTATCTGTTCACCAGGGACCCAAAATCCAAGGGGATGTTTCCCTCTGCCCTCTTTCCTGCCCCTCCCCATCATACCTGCACCCACCCTAGCCTGGGCTCCCTGTCCAGAGTTCACTTACCCTCAGGACGCCACCTCCCAGAGCTAAGGACCAAGGAGAAGAACGGCCCCACCAGACCCGAGCCAGGCCAGTTGAGGAACATATTGAGAAAGGCTCAGATTGCAGAAACCCAGCCCTGCCCCTGCGCCTAACTCCTGCATACTGCCCCCAACATGATGCCAAAGCTTCTAGAAGCCAGAAAGCTTCTGATTTTTAGTGTAGTGGACATCTCTCTTATGATGAAGCTGCTCAGCAACTCCAGCTTCCCGCCCACCCGGTGAAGGAGCAGTCCCCTACTATCCCTATGGCCATGCCCCGCACAGCCAGCACCACTGTCCCCACCATGCCCTTCTCCTCTCTGGGCCTTGGCTCGGGACCAGGTGTGAAGGATCCCCAAGCCCTTCAGGCCTGAGATCGGAGCCAAATCAGCCTTAAGTCACCTCCCATCCAAGAACTGGGCCTAAAAATACTCCCCCATTTCTAACCCTCAAGACGGATCTGATATTAAATGCCTTCCTTGGGAGGAAGGGCTCTTGCCCCTCCCCAGAGGTGCCCATTCCGTATCCTAGGGAGAGCGTTGGCTAAAGGCCAGTTCCTCTCCCATCAGTCCCCAACTCCAACAGCCCCTCCCTCCTTGCAGGTCACAGGGGCAGGATGACAGGGCAGTGACAGCAGGGAGCCCACTCTGGAGGTCCTCAGAAAAGGCCCACCTCTGTGGCAGGCAGCTTCTGACCTTTCCCTGAACTCCCAAGGAAGTCCATGGAGTTTGCTGTGGGCCCTGCAGCCTCCCCAGCCACTCCTGCAGCACTAAGGACTTAGGATCCTTTTATCACAACCCCCAATGCTGTCTGCTTAAACTGGAATACACAGGCACCCTTCCTGGCCCAGGTGGTGTCTCCCAGCTTCCCCGCCCAGCTTGCCCACCCCATAGTTGGTGAGATGCCGAGTCTGGTCTGAGTTGTTCTCCTCCCTCAGTGGTCTCTGGGGCAGGCTAGGGCTGGCCCTGGAGGGTCGGGGACCATCTTCTTGTTCCGTCTCTTCTCATTCCTCCAACTTCCTCCCCTCCTTCAATTATTATTTTTTTGGAAAGTTGATGCCTTACTTTTTGGATAAATATTTTTGAAGCTGGTATTTCTATTTCTTTTGGATTTTTTAATGTAAGGTTGTTTTTAGGGGGTGGAGTTAGAACCTTGATAATTTCTTTCGCTTGGTGTAGGTTGTAGAGATTTGTTTTGTGGAGAAGTTATTTTTTTCTTTTGATGTAATAAAATTTAAAATGGAAACGAAGTTGGTGGTGTTGATGAGTAAGTGGCCTTTTGAGACAGAGTCACTAGGCATTTCCTCTTAGGAGATCTTGCCAGGTTCCTTTCAGAATGACAGTCCTAAAAGCTCTCCATGGCTCCTAGCTCTCCTAGGGACTCATATTCTAAACCAAAAACAATGTCAAAAGACAACAAATTTACAGATCTCAGTTGCTTACTGTAATTCCGGAATCAGGCAACGCTTCATTCCATAAAATAGAATCCGTGTTCCAAAGAGCTGAGCAAAAGAGGTTGGCTTTACCTCAGATGGGGAAGGGAAGGGCTGAAGGAAGCTGATTAGTCACTTTTCAAAGTTGCTTTTCTTGGCTGGGCACACTGGCTCACTCCTGTAATCCCAGCACTTTGGGAGGCTGATGAGTGAGGATCTCTTGAGCCCAGGAGTTTGAGACCAGCCTAGGCAACATAGCAAGACCTCATCTCTATTAAAAAAAAAAAAAAAAAAAAGCTAGGCATGGTGCTATGTGCCTGCAGCCCCAGCTTCTCGGGAGGCTGAGACCAGCAGGAGGATGGATTGAGCCTGGGAGGTCAAGGCTACAGTGAGCCATGATTGCGCTGCTGTACTCCAGCCTGGGCAGAAAAGCAAGCCCCTGTCTCAAAAACAAAACAAAGTTATTTTTCTTACAAGGTGGGGACAGAGCGACAGAACAATAGAAAAAGAACTGAGTAGTTAACATCAGGATTCTTCAGGCTACCTTGTTTTGTATAAAGATTACAGAAGAGGAAACTTCATTGTCATACTCATTGAATATTGAAGCTGGCCTGTTTTAATTGGCTGTTATGTTTTTCTCCTGATTTCTAGGAATGTCAGATAACAACTTAGTTTAGATTTGGTGATGCGGAACTTTAGTATGGGAAGTTTGGTCTGTGGGGGCCTAGGGCAGGAGCTTAGACCAAAACCATGGCCTTCAGTAATTTTTTATTTAACAACACTTTCTCGTTCCTTCTTGGAGTCACGAAGTGTTACTGAGTTCCTGCTCTGTGCACCGGACTGACAGCCTGCAGACTAACTGGGAGGAACTCAACACTGCCCAGGGTGGGAACGTGGGCCAGGAAGAGACAGCACCCAGCCGAGCTGAGGGAGGCAAAGGCGAATGTCCTCCCAAAGCCTGGTCAGCAAAGCCTTCTCGCGCCAGCACAATCTGAGCCAAGTCTGTGGAGAGAGTCAGGGTCCGAGGAGCTTGATGGTAGGGCCTGGGAAGTAAGGCTGGGTTCACTGAGCTGGGCAGAGCCATCTGAGAAGAAGAGTTAGCTCTAGGAGGAAGCCTAGGAGGACTATTGGGCTAGGACAGGGAAAAAGGAGGAAGTCATTAAGGTAAGTACAAGTACTTCCTGGCGTTTGGGGCTAACTGCTAGAGGAAGTTGATGAGATGAGCCCCAGCCCTTGCTCTGTATCCCTGTCTTTATGGGCTGCCCTCCTGCCCACGTGTCGTGGGACAGCATCGTTACAGAGCCAGCACTGCTGACAGATACAGGGCAGGCAGCAGGGGAAGGGGTTGGTGGAGGGCAGCAGTGTTGAGACATCACCCTTCACCATCTGGAACACTGTGAGAACACAGGCAGGCAAGATGCCGCCACTCCCAGTCCTGGCCTGGTGCCAACACTCCTGCTCCAGACAGGCTGGAAGCTCGCCATTCAACAGGGACGCCCAGCTGGGAGGCCGGCCACTAAACTGCTGTGTGTCCTTGGGCAAGTCACCTCACTCGCTTAGCATTTTGAGACAGATTGAGAGTTGGACCTAACCTCAAACAGTTCCTGAATCTTTCAACTTTAGGTTATCCCAAAAGGCAAAGGCCAGTCTTATCCCAGCCTCACATCCGCTCTTTGGGCCCCCCTTACCCCAGCACACACACCTTTCCTCTCCCTGGACTGCCCCAGGCTCCTCCCTGTCTCCCCATGTGAGCAAGTCCTGTCCGCACCCCTTCTCGCTCCATGGAGGCACTTGTCGCTCAGGACCACCCTCTCTTTCTGTGACACCTGCTGATCTTTTCAACCTGGTCAAATGGACAAATGTAGGGCTCCTCCCGGGCAACAAGCATTTATGCTTAACCCAGGCGTTTCCTGTCTTAACCCTGTCAGTTATTTTCATGCTAGGAATTTCACATACTCTGACTTTATCGAATTTGGGAACATTCTGGAAGTCACTGAAATTGTAGCTGCTTCTGCATTCATTTATTAATGTGGTCACACAACAAACCTTTTTGTGACCATTCTGTCAAAGACTTTGTTATATGCTGTGGAAATAGCAAATTTTTTTCCTGATTTTTCTAGGTCAGCATAGACTTCAAATATTTTCTTCCATTGTCTCCATAAGGATATTCAGGTGTGTCAATCTGCCTGTCCTTCATTTTAATTCAGGAAATACGGTCACCATAGTTGAAGAGGTCCAAAAGATGTGACCCTAACCTAAAAGAGCAAATAATTGCCAGGGGAACAAAGCCAAGAGTCTGCACGACACACAAATGTGTGCGCTTCCTGGCTCCACGGACTACCCATGCTGTGCTGGGACCACTGCCTGTGGGCCTTCCTGCTGGGCTGTGAGTCCTACTGGCAAGGGCTAAACCAACACATCCCCAGACCCTGTGCAGTGCTTAGTACCCACGTGTTCAAAAATGCTCGTCAAACTGACGCATCCCACCAGACACCAGGTAGCGTCTGTTTAGGAGACATAGATAAAACCGCAATGAGAGGCCAGAGGAAGAGAAGGAGAGTCCACATTTACTGAGCCCAGTTGCATGACATACATTATCTTATTCACAATTTAATTAAACAACCCTATGAAGGAGGTATTACTGCTGCCACTTGGCAAGAAAGATTAAGTAACTTGCCCAGAGTCACAGAGCTGGCCAGTGACAGAGGCCACATTTGAGCCCACTTCTCTCTAACCTTTCACAGCCATGCTCCACTACCTTCCTACTGAGAAAGTCCTGATTCACCAAGGGGGTGGCCCTAGAAGGAGGCCTGTTACAAAGTCACTGAGTTAACAAAATGCATCATTTAGTTCATCCAAACAGGTAGTAACTGCAGTGGCAAAGGAAAAATGATCCTGCTGACCCGGGAGGGCTTCTTTTCCTCTCCTGAGCAAGAATCCCCCAGCTGCTGACTGGCATTGCCCTTCCACCACCTCCTCTTCCTGTCCAGGGCTCCCCTACCCTTCCCTGATATCCAAAGCCCTGCCTGCCCCAGCCAAACCCCTGTTACTGGGAAACACTGAGGTCAGCGTGCCAGCAACGTCAGCACTAGCCTGGAGGCCAGGGCAGAGATTTATCTCATCATGGCTGAAGCTGCTGACTTTCTCATTTCCTGCGGCTCTATTTGCCTACCTCTCGATTTCTCCTGTGCCCAGTTCACTAAGCTACTGAGGCAGACTCCTCCCATGGTGGTCAAATGAGGGCAAGGGTGGTTCTCTGAGTCACATAGCAACCCCTTCCCATCTCTTCATCCAGAGATGAACAAGGCATCTTCCTTGGATGACCTTGGGCAGCTCAGCCTCTCATGCTTGTTTTCCTTGTTTATAGAGTAGGAATAAAAATACTGTCTGCCTTGCCTACCTTCCTGCATAACTCACAGGAAAAGAGCATGAAAAAGTGTATGTTCGAGGATTGAAACAGCATTAATTTATCAGAAAGCACAAGGCCTATTCATTATCATTATTTCAAAGTAGGGGAGGGGACAGAATTCTCCTTGTAACTGCACTGCAAGCCCCCATCCCAGCCATGTTTCCTCTTCTTCCTTCCAGATGCCCGGCAGCAGCTTGCAGAGGCTGCCCTCTGCTGTCCACCTGAGTCCAGACCTCAGCCGCCCTCCAAGTCCAAAATTTGGGGGGGCAATATTGCCACCTGGTGGTCAACAAAAGCACTGCCACCAAACTGAGAGCTCAGCTTTGAAATGGAGAAATCCCCTTCTAATTCCTGAGATCTGTTTCTGAGATGCACGCAGGCCTCCCTACACCAGGTCCTTTCAGAGAAAGCGTATCTGGCCACGTCTCAAGTCATGCAGAGAGCATCTGGGATAGGTGTGGGGGTAGGGAGGATGGAAGGAATATGCTAACCAGAATACACGTTTTTAATATTTTAATGTCCAATGCCACACACATCCTCTCTGCACTTGTCTCACTGTGCCCCACTCACAGTGACCCAGCCCTTGTTGGTCCCAGCTTACCAAAACTTCTGCCCCCCCTGGGGCACCCATAGCACTTGCTGGTCATAAAAGAGCCAGTAACTGCCGGGCGTGGTGGCTAACACCTGTGATCCCAGGACTCTGGGAGGCCGAGGTGAGCAGATCACAAGGTCAGGTGTTCAAGACCAGCCTGGCCAACATGGTGAAACCCCGTCTCTACTAAAAATACAAAAATTAGCCAGGTGTGGTGGCACGTGCCTGTAATCCCAGCTTCTCAGGAGGCTGAGGCAGGAGAATTGTTTGAACCTGGGAGGCAGAGGTTGCAGTGAGCCGAAATCGTGCCATTGCACTCCAGCCTATGTGACAGAGCAAGACTCTGTCTCAAATAAAAATAATTTTTTAAAAAGTCAGTAACACATTTCTGTGTCTTGTTTTTTTTTTCCCACTGGACCTACAATCCCTTTGGGAGATTAAATTCAACAGGTAAAAGCAGGGCCACAGCAGGTGTCTCTGAAAGGAGGTAGTGGGGAGTTTCCACAGGAAAGAGAAAAGGGAAGAGGGGAGCCAGCACAGAACCAAGAACTGCAGAGAGGGAGCCATGGGCTTCTCCTGGAGACCCTAAAACAGAGCCCCAGGAAGAGGTGATGACATAAGAGGCTTCTCAAACCTCACAAGAGGAAGTAGACCCAAGAGACACGCACTGGAGGTCAGAGAGTGGCCATGCAAAAGGAAAGACAGCAAATGAGCTGCAGCAAGCTCCTCAGCCCAGCAGCTCAGGGTACAGGAAACCAGAGGCAGAGCCTCAGGCCCAGGGTGAGGGGCAAAGCGCCAGCCTGAGCCTCTTGCAGCATAGTGCAGCTGGAAGAGAAGTGCTAGAGCCACCGGAGGATTACGGCTGTCTGTTCCGAGGGCAGCAGCCTGCCTGCGTCTGGAGTCCAAGGCCCAAGTCCTGACCAGGTGTTTCAGCCAAGCCCAGGGAGTTAGGGCCTGTGGCAGGCGGCTAGAGGTAGCCAGGGCTGGAAACACACAAATGTTTGGGCTACTGCACAGCCCCTGCAAAAACCTAGCAAATGAGCATACTCTGGAGCACCACACAGGCTCCTATGCATGGCTTGTTCCTAGGACCTGTCACTGCTCCCTAGACCCCTCAAAAAACAGCCCTTGGCCTGCACCCAGAGAATGATCTGGAGGTGGGGCTACAAAAGAAACTGTCTCTCAGGTAGGTGGAGCCCAGCAGTGGGGGATACCCAGAGGAAGGCGTGTCCAGGGAGGAGCTGAGACGCATCTGGGGGTCGGCACTGGAAGAGGGCTTTCTCTCTTCACTCTAACGTGGTACCTCCTCTGCACAGAACTTTATCGAAGTTGGAGGAAGGAGGACGCTCAGAGTGGGGTGTTGCCCTCAGCAAGGATTTGGAGTCCCCTGGGAAGCATCAGCTTCGGGCATCTCCAGGACCCTGACCAAGGAGTGTCCCCAACTGCTGAATAGGCCAGGAGTCACCTATCTCTAAGGCTGACATCTCTCCCTCTAGGGTGTGTCCTGCCCCTCCCTGAGTCACCCCAAGGAGAGAGAGGGGAAAAAAGGGAAGAGAAGAGAGGCATTGACTACAGAGGAAGGAAAAGGAAGCAGAGCAGAGGGTGGAGAGAGGCCACACAGGAGTGGGTGACAGGAGACTGCAGAGGGCAGGTCTAGGGCAGGAGGTAGAGAGAGGGCAGCCCGAGCACCCCAAGGGGTGCCTCAACAGCAGGTGGGGGCGGGGAGCCGAGGGGGCGGGCCGGCCATGTCCCACGGGACCTACTACGAGTGTGAGCCCCGGGGTGGCCAGCAGCCACTTGAGTTCTCAGGGGGCCGAGCTGGGCCCGGGGAGCTGGGGGACATGTGTGAGCATGAGGCCTCCATTGACCTCTCTGCCTACATCGAGTCTGGGGAAGAGCAGCTTCTCTCCGATCTCTTTGCCGTGAAGCCAGCGCCTGAGGCCAGAGGCCTCAAGGGCCCCGGAACCCCTGCCTTCCCCCACTATCTGCCGCCTGACCCTCGGCCCTTTGCCTACCCCCCACATACCTTCGGCCCAGACAGGAAGGCGCTGGGGCCTGGCATCTACAGCAGCCCAGGGAGCTATGACCCCAGGGCAGTGGCAGTGAAGGAGGAGCCCCGGGGGCCTGAGGGCAGCCGAGCTGCCAGCCGAGGCAGCTACAATCCCCTGCAGTACCAAGTGGCACACTGTGGGCAGACAGCCATGCACCTGCCCCCAACCCTGGCAGCACCCGGCCAGCCTCTGCGCATTCTGAAGGTAAGAGCAGGCCAGCCCTCCTCCCTCCTGCCCGGAGCTGGAGAGGCTGCCGTGGACAGACCCTGTGCCCTGCTCATGCTGCTGAGTCTCAGCTTGGTGCCACCCTGAACCCCACTATGTCCCAAAGCCCCTGTGGCAAGCTGACCTACCTTGATCTCAGGCCCCCCCCCCTTGCCAGCCTCTCTGCTGCTCAACACACCCCCTCCTCTTGCTTCTCTGCAGCCTGCTGCTCAACACGCCCCCTCCTCTTGCTTCTCTGCTGCCTGCTTCTGTAAGAAATGTCCACTGGTCACAGAACAGGAGACTCAAGACAGACTGAGGGAAAGTGTCCTCAGCAAGTGTGAGAACATTGGCTGGGTGCAGTGGCTCATGCCTGTAATCCCAGCGCTTTGGGAGGCCAAAGCAGGAGGGCTGCTTAAGGCCAGGAGTTGGAGATCAGGCTGGGCAACATAGCAAGACTCTATCTTTACAAGAAAAGAAAGAGAGAGAGACAGAGAGAGAGAAGAAAGAGAGAAAGAGAGAAGGAAAGAAAGAGAAAAAGAAAAAGGAAGGAAGGAAGGAAAGAAAAAGAAAGAAAAAGAAAGAAAGAAAGAAAGAAAGAAAGAAAGAAAGAAAGAAAGAAAGAAAGAAAGAAAGAAAGAAAGAAAGAGAAAGGAAGGAAGAAAGGAAGAAAGAAAGAGAAAGAAAAAGAAAGAAAGAAAAGAGAATGTGAAAGGGAGTTTTGGTTTCAAGCAGAGGACCCTGTGCGTCTGGGTCACCACCTCCCAGAAGCAGTGCGATGATGGTTTTGACCTGAGAGACAGGAGCTGGCTCTGAGTCCTGTTTTCCTCGGATGCAGCAAATGTGCCCTGGCTGCGGCGATTCCCACCCCGCCTCCACTCTGCCTCCTGACCAGCCCTCACCTGTCACTCTATGCCTTCCCCTGTAGGCCCCTTTAGCCACTGCCGCACCCCCCTGCAGCCCCATCCTGAAGGCGCCATCCCCAGCTGGCCCCTTACACAAGGGCAAGAAGGCAGTGAACAAAGACAGTCTGGAGTACCGGCTGAGGCGGGAGCGCAACAACATCGCAGTGCGCAAGAGCCGGGACAAGGCCAAGAGGCGCATCCTGGAGACGCAGCAGAAGGTGCTGGAGTACATGGCAGAGAACGAGCGCCTCCGCACCCGTGTGGAGCAGCTCACCCAGGAGCTAGACACACTCCGAAACCTCTTCCGCCAGATCCCTGAGGCGGCCAACCTCATCAAGGGCGTGGGGGGCTGCAGCTGAGCCTGGCTGGTGGACTGTGGGCACCAGGCTCCCTTGCCCAGCCTGACTCTGGGGACTCCCATTCTGCTGGGGGTCTAGAACCCTGAGACATAGACCATGGACAAATGGCAACCAGGGTGACAAGGAAGGGCAGGACCCAGCATAATGATGATGTGACTGAATAAAGTTGCGCTGTGATTGGGTGTTGGGGCTGTTGGCTGTGTGTGGGGGGTGAGCGGCATGGAGTGGGGGGGGCATGGAGTGTGCGTGTGCATGTGTGTGCGTGTGTGTGTGCGTGTGCATGTGTGGCATGGAGGACCCTGGGACCAGAATGCATGTGGCCAGGTCTGCACCTCTTGTTTCCATGCCCAAATGGACATGTGGAAACACAGACATGCTCTCCGCACTCCACCCCCAACACACCACACAGCCAGGCCACGTATCTGTCACTCTGCTCTTCTCTCCCTGACATCCCCATCACCCCCTTCTGCGAGCTGAAAGCACACCCCAACCCCCACAGGACCTGCAGCAACCTCTGTATGTTCTGCTGACAGATCTGCAGCTTGTAGGGAGATCCTGGCACCACAGTCCCTCAGGTGCAGGCCTGCTGGTCCCAGGCTCACTCTCTCTTACCTTGAGAAATAGGTCTAGGTGCTCCTGCCCCAGGCGACCACAGGAAAATTCCTGATGGCTCTGCCATATTTATGGTCCCTTGACCCAGCACATCTCTTCTCTCCACTTCCAAAGCCTCGGTCTACCAAATGGACACCCTCCCCACGCTGCTCCCACCTACACATTTCCACCCTTTGTCCCTCATCCCCTGGGGCTCTGGTTCCCCAAAGCTTGAGAATTGAGTGCATGGGACAGGAATCAGTTGGGAGAGATGTGGAGACCAGATTTGCATATGAGAACACTGGTAATGAGAAGGAGAATGACAGCTGCCTATTCCAGGGAAACCCCTCATTCAAAGCAGCATTTTCTTTTGCACCGGACTATAGCCTAAGAGACAGAATGGTACATTATAATTAAGAGCCTCAGTTTGAATCTTCCTCTGCAACTTACTAGCAGTGAGCCTTGGGTCATTACTTCTCTCTGTGCCTCAGTTTTCTCGTCTGCAAAATGGTAGCAATATTCATATCCACCCTGTAGTGTTGTTATACTCATAGAAAAAGAAAACTTTCATGTAATAAGCATGAATATTTATGATTCCTCCATTTTGCTAGAACTGAAAGGACCTCAGAGATCTCATCTAAACTTCTCATGTGGCAGGTAAGGAAACAGGCTGCAAAGAGGAGAAGGGACTTACCTGGAGTCACACAATTGTTTAGAGGCAGAACCAAAATTAGCTCCATAAAATCACAGATCTCAAGATGTGCTGGAAGAGACCTCAAGAGATCATCTGGTGGGCTCTGTCGTCAGACCAGCAAGATAGGGTGAGCCACATCTTACAGATAAAGCAGTTGAGGGCCAGAGGGGATAAGAGGCTTCTCCTGATGCTCACTGAGATCCCTTGCTGCCTCAGCACATGCTGCCTGGGTCTCATCTCTACGCTATGCTCTCCTCATGGATACTCAGTATGAATGTCACATGAATCACTGTTTTTTTCAGATGAAGTCTCGCTCTGTCACCCAGGCCGGAGTGCAACGTCCGAGTTCAAGCGATTCTCCTGTCTCAGCCTCCCAAGTAGCTGGGATTACAGGCACCCACTACCACACCCAGCTAAGTTTTTTTTGTATTTTTAGTAGAGACAGGGTTTCACCATGTTGGTCAGGCTGGTCTCGAACTCCTGACCTCATGGTCCACCTGCCTCAGCCTCCCAAAGTGCTGGGATTACAGACATGAGCCACAGCGCCCACCCATGAATCACATTTAATTAAGAACAGTGCCCAACAGTGTCAAGGACCTGGAGTCCGATTAAGGGCTTGTTAAAGTCTCTCCTAGGCCAGCGCTGGGAAAGCCTGAGTTAGACGTCAAGGAATAATGTTCTGAGAGGGCGAGAGACTGGTGTCTGGATTATCCCAGATCTACCTCCCTTCTCCAAATCTCCAGCAGTAGAGCCTTCTCACATCCGTGTGCGGCATGTCTACCTTGCCCAGGACTCAGTCCTTTTCCTGCCTTTGCCTCTGTGTCTCTCAGGCACAGTCTATCCTACCTCTGTGTCCCTGGTGCCCGTGCCCCAAGTCTGGCTTAGCTGGACAGATCTGAACCTTCAGTGGAAGAACTGATCGGAGCTTCCTGAGTTCAGAAGGGGGAGGTGCCCGTCTCTGTGGGTGCCTGGGAGAATCCTCACACTTTCCTTTCAGCCCAGGGGGATAGGTTGCATAAGGGGGTTTGTACAGAACATGGTAATGACTCAACCTCCGGATTTCCTCCTCTCAGCTCAAGACCACTGCCCCTTGACTTACTTTCAAGGTTCTGGGTGATGGGACCTGGGTTGCTTCAGCGTTAAGCCCAGGCTTTGTTCCCACAGCTCTGAACTGTATCCCCTCTCAAGCCCCCGCCCACCCCATCAGGTCCTCAGGGCCTGTGCCTAGTGGAGGCTTCCTGACTGGCACCCAGTCTTCGGGAGTCACATCCCTGTCTTCCCGCTGTGATCCCAGCGTGATGTGCAGCAGCTGAGCACATCCCAATCCTTTGCATCAGATCATATTCCAGGAGGATGAGTCAGAGCCAGAGGGTACGCTTCCTGAAGGAGGCTTTCAATCTAACCTCAACCGGTTTTGGCCAACGTAACTTACTCAACAAGTATTTGTTGAGTATCTTCTCTGGGAATGAGACAAGTTCTCAGCAGAAGGAGTAGAAGAAAAAGTCGATAAACAAATGTGCTGAATGTCTTCCTTTGCCTCTCCAGAACCCTCTCCACCCTTCATCACCCTTCGCAGTCCCCAGGGAGATGTCTCCCTCCACCAACCAGCTTCCCAAGGGGTGAGGGTGAGACTGTCAGGAGAGTGACTGCTGAGCAGCCCTCTCCACAGTCCCTCCCAAAGGATTCCTGGCCCCACTGCTGGGCTAGCCCAGGAGACTTCACCACTCCAGGAACTTTCCCTGGATACTGCTGGTTCGCACCTTCATACAGCACCATCATTAGCTTCTCCTGCTAACTCCATTCCCCACTGGGGAACACCTCATTGGGAAAACTGAATAAATCAACAGGTAGGGAGGCTATTTTAGCTTGGGTGACCAAGGAAGGTCTCCATGAGGAAGTGACATTTCAGTTGAAACTTGAAAATTTTTGAGAAGGAGGCAGGTGTGTCTTTGAGTGTAAGGGTGAACAGAGTAAAAAGTAAAGGCAAAAGCCCTAAGGTGACCAAGAAAAGGTGGTATCTGTGTCTCTACTCTATGCTACGCTGTCCTCACAGATACTCAGTACTCAGCCAGGAATGGCTGCTGAATGAAAGAAGGAAGGAGAGGACAAGCAAGAAAATGATGCACCACCTCCCTCCAGAAAGGGGCTGCAGGGGTCACCAATGACTCTTTTCATTCCCTGTGACAAGGAGGACAGTGCCTAAGAAGCTGGGGGAGGTGGAGAGCAGAGATTTAGCTTCCCTGCCCCTTGGTCCTCCTGTCACCTTCACCACAGCAAGGCTGTCACCACTGGGGAAGGAGCCCGGGGAAAAGCAGTTAGCCAAACCCTGCCTGGGGAAAGGCACCAGGAGCGGGGACTCGATGTCGTTTCAAAAGCAGCACATCAAGGTCCAAACAGCACACACATGCAGTTCTATTGCTTTAGCACCCACAGCTCAGGCCCACTTTTCTTTGCGGAGCAGAAGTGAGGAGCAGAATAAGAATTCGGAGCTGAGAGACAGGATCTTAGGCCACAGGGAACCTGCAGAGGGGAAGGCAGACTGTGGGGAGACACTGCCGAGGGAGGAAGCTGCCCAAGGTGAGTCTGCCAAGGTCAGCCAGCAGCGGTGGCTTGTGAAAGCTACCCCCCTTGCTGGGTGCACACCTCCCCACCCCTCTACACAGATTGCCACATGCCTGGGCCCCCAGGGCCCCCATCCCAGTGTTGCAAGATCCCGGTTGGGGTTGTGGGTGGAAAGGGGCCTCTTCACCTCCACCCCCTACCCTGCTCCAAGCCAGTGAGGGGACTATGGGATGAAGGGGTCTATTCAGGAGAGGCTGAGGTGACAATAGGCAGGGCTGGCTGAGGGCCTGTGCGTCTCCTCTCGGACAGGCCAGTCACTTCCCATCACCACCACCAGCCCCCCACAGGCAGACCCCTCTGCCCAAGACTCAGAATGGGCTGCTCCAAAGTGGGAGTGGCCCAAGCTGGACAGAACCAGGAGCTGGCCTCAGTCAGCTGCTTCCATAAGCAGGCCTGGCCTGGCCTAAAAACCTCAGTGGCACGTGAAAAATCCTCCCCACAGGGAGAGGGTGGGAGTTTTCAGAGGAAAATGGCTGCAACTTAACTTCATCAAAATGGCCATCAATTCTGACTTCAGAGAGCAGTGGAAAGGTCCCAGGGCCCAGGAAGGGGCAGGGAGAGACCCAACAGGGAGAAACCCATCGCAGAGCTGTAGCCTCGTGCTGCTCTTTTATTATTTATTTATTTATTTTAGATCCAGGGACAGAGTAGATTTTTTTTCCCTTAGGTTCACTTCCCTTTTAGAAGAAACAGGGCTCTGGGGGTAGGTAGAGGCAAGCCACACATAGAATGGATCCATCCCCAAGATCTAAGCTTCACCCTGGAGTCTTAAACTGTCCAAACCCCTATTGCCCCCAACACCTAGTGCTGTCAACCCTGGCTTGGCTATCCAACCCTGCTGCAATCGGGACGGTTTGCAAAATGCCTTCTAGCTCCCGCTTTGTCACCATCTGAGGTTAGGACTGCACTCAGGAGATAAGCTCAGGCCCCACCCACTCGTCCCCAGCGATACTGCTGGCCTGCTGCAATCGGGACGGTTTGCAAAACCCCTGCTGGCTCCAGCTCTGTCACCATCTGAGGTTAGGGCTGCACCCTAAGATAAAGCTTAGCTCCACCCTCCAGCCCTGCCTTCAAACCTCACAGGCAGCATGGCCCCAAGAGACAGAGCTCCTGGAAGCCCACTCGGGGTCTGGAAGCCTTACTGAGGTCCAGAGCAAAGATCCCCTTCTCTTTGGTCCTCCCCTCACCCCTTCTCCCCTCCATCCCCAACCTCACCTTTGCACACTGTCCTCATTACCATCCTCTCCTCACTTTCCATCTACTCACCTTCTATCTTCTAGCCTCGCCCTTCCAATCTCATCTACCTCGTACCTTCTCACCACATTCATTCACTCATTAGCTCAAAAAATACATACTAAACACCTACTTGAGGCCAAGTACTTTGTTATAGAAGCTACAGGACACATAAGGAGAATGGTCCCTGCCCTTTGGGGGTTTATAGATGAGTGAGGGTGGCAAACATAAGACCACAAACAAGTTGTGGGAAGCGTCATCTAGCAAAAGTAAAGGGGTGCCTGATGGCAGATATTAACACGGGTACCTGATTTAAACGTGAGAGTCAACAAAGACTTCTTTGAAGGAGTAACATATTAGCAGATATCTAAATGGTAAGTAGGAATTCATCTGGTAAAATGTGGGGGTTCCCAGCAGAGAGGAAAGTAGTATGCAAAGATTCCCAAGAAGATCCTTCCCATTCACTGACTGAAGGCTGGGGGTGCAGGGCAAGATGCTGGGAAGAAGCAGAGAAGCTTGAAGGGCTGAGGCCAGAGCTCCCTCAGATGGGATTCAGAGCATCAGAGGAAGAACTGACCTTCCAAGGGAAGAAGACATCTCCTCTCTTTTTACAAGAAACAGAGGAGATGGCAACAGAATCAAATACAAATAGGTTTGTAGCAGGCTGGGGCTGTTCCTGTCTTATGGCTTTTATTTTGACCATGAAGGAAAAGGTAACCAAAAGTCACTGAGCAGGAAGGGAGGCTGGAGGTTTGAAGGTATAGAATCCCAGTTGGTGAGGGTAGAAGAGGGAGCTCATTGCTGAGATTTCTGACTTGAGAGTGCCCAACTGAAGTTGATGACGAACACTTTAGAGTAACGTCCTCTGGGATGATTTTGTCCCGTGGTCCTTAGATGCTTGAGAGCAAGTGGGGAGAAGACAAATGTTAGGTTCATCTAGGGTTGGGACTTAATCAGGGAGGTGAGATGGGAAGGACAGACAGGGAAGATGAGTTGAAGGCATTAACAAAAGGGGATTGCAGTGGTAAGCCTGGAACCTAAGGCAGAGAAAGCAAGATGTGAAGATGGGAAGGGCTGTGGTTCCTCAGTGAGCTTAATAGAACAGCTGCTGGGAGCCAGCTTGAGCAAACCAACCATAAGGAAAGGAGATTCTATCACAGTGGGATGTTTGATTCCGTTATTTCATAGGTGCTGCAGTTTCTGGTGGTGATAAGGCTCTGGGTATGATCCTGGGAGGGCTCACTAGGGGGAATGGAGGAGACTGTTAGTGACAGAGGGTGAGGGAGCTGAGAGGCCAGCCTACTCGGGGAGCATCCATGTGAATGATGACCCCGCTGGGACCTCCTCCCAGCCTCTCTCCACAGCTGACATTTCTCTCATCTCCACCCAGAACTTCATCAATATCCTCTCTCCTTATCCCTAATTTCCTACGACCACACCCCTTTATTTCCCCTTCATCCCATCCTAACTTCTGTTCTTTTGTCTAACCCCATCCTCTCTTATCCTTCCATCCTCTCTTCTTATCCCCATCCTCTCCTCGTCACCTTTTCTCCTCACCCTCCTCCTCATCACTACACACTGGAGAAGGATTACACAATGGGTTCAAGCCTGTGCTCAGGTGCCTAACTATGTTGGCTCAACTCCTACACTGCCACTTATACATTGCCTAATTTTGCTGTCCCTTGATTGTAAAATTGGGATAATAATAATGCCTACCTTATGAGGTGGCTGAAAGAATTACATGAGTATAAAGTGCTTGGGCTGGGCACGGTGGCTCACGCCTGTAATCCCAACAGTTTGGGAGGCTGAGGCGGGCGGATCACTTTGAGCTCAGGAGTTCAAGACCAGCCTGAGCAACATGGCAAAATCCTATCTCTACTAAAAATATAAAAATTAGCCAAGTGTGGTGGTGTCTGCCTGTAATCCCAGCTACTTGGAAGGCTGAGGCAGTAGAATCACTTGAACCCAGGAGGCGGAGGTTGCAGTGAGCGGAGATCATGCCATTGCATTCCAGCCTAGGTGACACAGCAAGCCTCCGTCTCAAAAAATAAATAAATAGGCCAGGTGCGGTGACTCAAATAAATAAATGGTGGCTCATGCCTGTAATCCCAGCACTTTGAGAGGCCGAGGTAGGCAGATCATGAAGTCAAGAGTTTGAGACCAGCCTGGCCAATATGGTGAAACTCCATCTCTATTAAAAATACAAAAATTAGCTGGGCATGGTGGCCTGCACCTGTAATCCAAGCTACTCGGGAGGCTGAGGCAGAAGAATCGCTTGAACCCGGGAGGTGGAGATTGCAATGACCTGAGATCATGCCACTGCATGCCAGCCTGGGTGACAGAGTGAGACTCTGTTTCAAATAAATATAAATAAATAAAGTGCTTGGAACAATGTCTAGACACAAAGGTGTGCCCCATAAAATGAGTATTATTCTCACTCTTCCTTTACGTCCTTAATCCTTCCTCATTTTCATCTTACCTCCACTATTGCCCTGTACCTACTTCATACCTCTTATAGAGGCAGAGACAAATAAGACTCAGCCCCTGCCCACTATGTAGCAGGGGGAAAAAATACAAAAACTAAATGTCAGGATAACATAATAAGTGCTACTTCAAAGATGTGAAAGAAATCCTATTGAAGAACAGAAGATTTAAGAACTCTCTACCTGGGGGAGCAAAGAAAATTCTCAACCAGCAGATAACCTCTGGGTTGGATCTTGAAAGATGAAGAAGAATTTGCAGTGTAAAGAGAAGAAAGATTAAAAATTAGCTGGGCATGATGGCATGTACCTGTGGTCCTAGTTACTTGGGAGACTGAGGCGGGAGGATAGCTTGAGCCCAGGTTGAGGCTTCAGTGAGCTGTAATTGCACCACTGCACAGCAGCATGGGTAACAAAGGGAAATCCTGTCTCAAAAAATTAAATATTTAATTTTTTTAAAAAAAGACAGGAAGGATGTATTAAAATTCATGAAGTTCTTCCACCTGCATGTATGAAGTTAAGATCCGCCCATACTGTGGCCAGAGCACACCCTGTCTCAGTATGGCCACAGGGGAGCAGCAGAGCATTAGGAGCTGCAGACTTAGGCCAGAAAAACGTAAGAAATCTGGGGGAAGACCGGCACAGTGGCTCAGGCCTGTAATCCCAGCACTCTGGGAGGCTGAGGGTGGATCACCTGAGGTCAGGAGTTCAAGACTAACCTGACCAACATGGAGAAACCCCGTCTCTACTATTAAAACAATAAAATAAAATAAAATAAAAACAAAAGAAATCTGGGGGAAAGGCCGAGCACAATGGCTCACGCCTGTAATCCCAGCACTTTGGGAAGCCTAGGCGGGTGGATCACCAGAGGTCAGGAGTTTGAGACCAGCCTGGCCAGCATAGTAAAACCCTGTCTCTACTAAAAATACAAAAAGTAGACGGGCATCATGGTGCATGCCTGTAATCCCAGCTACTCAGGAGGCTGAGGCAGGAGAATCACTTGAACCCGGGAGGTAGAGGTTGTATTGAGCCAAGATCATGCCACTACACTCCATCCTGGGAGACAGTGAGACTCCATTCCTCCCCCTCAAAAAAGAAGACTTCAGACACTTGGAGAAAAAGACTAGGTTTGCCTTAGGGAAAAATCAAGAGTCCTCTAAAGATTTGTATACATGCTGATAAAAAGAACAAGCCAGCTGTGGTGGCTCAAACTTGTAATCCCAGTGCTTTGGGGGATCACTTCAGGCCAGGAGTTTGAGACCAGCTTGGGAAACACAGCAAGACCCTGTCTCTATAAAAATTTAAAAATTAGCCAGGCATGGCAGCACACACCTGCAGGAGGCTGAGGTGGGAAGAGGGCTTGAGCCCAGGAGTTTGAGACTTCAGCGAGCTATGATCATGCCACCAAACTCCAGCCAGGGTCACAGAGCAAAACCCTATATCAAAAATAAATAAAAATAAATACATTTTTAAAATATGCCAGGCATGGTGGCTCATGCCTGCGATCCCAGCACTTTGGGAGGCTAAGCTGGGTAGATCACTTGAGCCTAGGAGTTCAAGACCAGCCTGGGCAACAGGACGAAACCCCATCTCTACAAAAAATACAAAAATAAGCTGGTCATGGTGGTGCATACCTGCAGTCCCAGCTACTTGGGAGACTCAGGTGGGAGGACTGCCTGAGCCCAAGAGGTTGTGGCTGCAGTGAGCTGTGACTGCGCCACTGTACTCCTGCTTGAGGACAGAGCAAGACCATGTCTCAAAAAAAATAAAATAGTATAATATATATTATACATAATATATATATTATATACATAACATAATAAATTTAAGTAAATAAATAATAAAACAACACTTCTCCAATGAATTTACAGTGTATATAATATGCATTCTTTTTTTTTTTTTTTTTTTGAGATGGAGTCTCACTCTGTCGCCCGGGCTGGAGTGCAATGGCGTGATCTTGACTCACTGCAACATTCCCTCCCAGGTTCAAGTGATTCTCCTGCCTCAGACTCCCAAGTAGCTGGGATTATAGGCACCCACCACCACACCCAGCTAATTTTTGTATTTTTTAGTAGAGATAGGGTTTCACCATTTTAGTCAGGTTGGTCTCAAACTCCTGACCTCAGCTGATCCACCTACCTTGGCCTCCCAAAGTGCTGGGATTACAGGCGTGAGCTGTCACAACTGGCTTCTTTTTGTTTGTTTGTTTTTTAAGAGATGGGGGTCTCCTGGACTCAAGCAATCATCCCACCTAAGCCTCCCAAAGTTCTGGGATTACAGGCATGAGCCACTGTGTATGATATGTATTTTTTAAACTTGATTTAGCATTATACCATAAACCAGACACACTGTTCTCAGTGCTTTGCAAATATTCACTTACTTCTCATTAACAACCCCAAAAATAAAATCAACCTCATTTTACAGATGGGAAACCTGAGGCACTTGGTCAAAGTTACACACACATTTCTATAGATAAAAAGTGGCAGATGTGCTGGGAACAGTGGCACGTGCCTATAATCCCAGCACTTTGGGAGGCTGAGGTGGACGGATCACAACCTCAGGAGTTCGAGACCAGCCTGACCAACACGGTGAAACCTTGCCTCTACTAAAAATACAAAAATTAGCCAGGCATGGTGGCACATGCCTGTAGTCCCAGCTACTCAGGAGTCTGAGGCAGGAGAATCACTTGAACCTGGGAGGTGGAGGTTGCAGTGAGCAGAGATTTTGCCACTGCACTCCAGCCTGGGCAACAGAGTGAGACTCTGTCTCAAAAAAAAAAAAGAAAAAAGAAAGAAAGAAAAAAGTGACAGAGTGGGTTTGCCTCAGAGTTTGGGTGTGTGAAAGCCAAGGCCCTAGGCCCCTGGAGGGTCACTGAAAAATCAGACATGAGGCAGCTTGAGTAATACAAGAAAAAGCGTACACATTCACTTAGCATGTATATATGAGAACCTTCAGAATGAAGACCCAACCGCCCACCCCCAAGTAAAGTACAGAAGCTTATATATCATCTTGAGGTTACAGAAAAAAATGGTGCCTTGGATCCTAGCAAAACAAGTTATGACAGGGGGTGAAAAAGAGGAATTCTGTTGAGGGACAATAAATGATTACTAAGGAGAATGAATGGATCTGGGAACAGAGATTAACCTCTAAATAGTTCTAACAGTGAAAAGGCTTGTTCAGGTGTGGTTACATTCCTGGTCTTAGGGGAAGATAAAAGAACTTTCCTTATTGGGTCTGGATCTGAGGCAGATAGGGCTTGTGCTTTGGGAGGCATAAGGGGTGTGGGTGTGTGTATAGGGGCAATAGGGGATGGTCAGAGAGCGCTTGAGGCTTCTTCTTCAGTTCAGCATGTCAATGCTGTATTTTGGGTTATGGCTTCTGAGCCCCAACAGGTGTCTCCCTTGTAATCAGTAGTTTCAACCACAGTTCCGGCATGTGAAAGTATAAAATCCAGCCTCCTTAGGAAGTCAGCAGCCCTACTCTAAACTCTAGTTCATGTCTGTCACCAATTAGCTATTAAAATATACTGCTTAAAACAGCTGTTTCTTCGAAAGTTAAATAACGGGGTTAGGTCCTATGTCTTCATCCACACATTGAAGACCGGGCCCTAAGGGCTGTACTGCGTGGTGTGGGCACAAAGACAGACAGGAAGCAGGCTTACATGCAAGGACTTTAGGATGTGGAGGGAGAGTTGCTAAGCCAACAATTGTAACAGAGGATGACAGTGTTCTGTTAGGAGCTGGGAGGAGAGGCCCCTCCTGTGAGGTGGTTCCCCACCCACTGCAGCAGGTGTGGAATTTGGGCCGGGGATATTAAGAAAGGCTTCCAAGGGTAATTACCAGGAAGGTAGGAATTAGCCAGGCAGGCAGGGGTGGAGGGGTATCCAAGCAAAGGAAACAGGATGTAAAAACACAGCGTGAGCAAAGAAAACAAAGAGAGTTCCTAAGAACATCTTTGAACATCTATTAATGTCCATTTTAAGAGTTTCTTGGCCAGCACAGTTGCTCAAGCCTGTAATCCCAGCACTTTGGAAGGCCAAGGCAGGTGGATCACCTGAGGTCAGGAGTTCAAGACCAGTCTGGCCAACATGGTGAAACCCTGTCTCTACTAAAAATACAAAAATTAGCTAGGCGTGGTGGCACGCGCCTATAATCCCAGCTATTTGGGAGGCTTAGGTAGGAGAACTGCTTGAACCCGGGAGGCAGAGTTTGCAGCAAGCCAATATTGTACCATTGCATTCCAGCCTGGATGACAAGAGTAAAATTCAGTTTCAAAAAAAAAAAGAAAAGAGTTTCTTTTCCCTCCTCTGCATATCTATAAGCAGCTTCTGTGAAGTCTAACAGACCTAACACAACAGCCTTTCATAGGAGGTGTCAGGCAGTTAACATGTATTTGTTGAGCACCCACTAAGAGCCCTACATAGATGTAAGAGATGCCTAGAAGTCTTGTGCTTTAGTTAGAGGCCACCCAGTTCTGAAACCAGGGCTAGGGAAGTGCATAAGCCTTTTCTGCCCATATCCAGTGAGGCCAGCAGGCAACAGTAAAGCAAAGAATATCATCACCTGCTTCCCCTATTGTGGCGACACCAATTTTCTCTCTACTTCTGTGAAGGTTCTGAGGTTTTCCACTCAGAAAGGCAAAAGAAATAGGATGAGGAATGGAAGAGGATTAGGAAAGAGTTCCCAGCCAGGCACAGTGGCTTGCACCTGTAATCTCAGCACTTTGGGAGGCCGAAGCAGGAGGATCACTTGAGGCCAAGAGTTTGAGACCAGCCTGGACAACATAGCAAGACTCCATCTCTAAAAAACAAACAAAAAACAAGGAAAGGGTTCCATCATGGCTAAGGCAGGCTCCTCTTTGGAAAGGTCAGCTGAGGCCTCAGAATAACACTTCCCCTCCCCCAGCACTTCACCTCTGACCCCCCCCCCCCGCCCCCCGGAAGAGGGTGGCTTTGGCCCTTGTGGTTCATGTCCGACCTCCTGGCAGGGAACTGTAGACTGAGTCAACAAAATTCAAATCTTGAAAAAATAAGCCAGAGTGGTGGGGGGTATGCGGTGAAAAAGAGTAAAGAGAGGAAAGCCAGAAATAGTGAGCCAGGAAAAAAGGGGACAGAAGACAGGCTCCAGACTGTATCTACGGAGAAACACGGAAGGGAGATGCTGCTGCTGCTGCTGCTGCCGCCACTACTCCTCAGGGTTGCCACAAGCCGATGTCTACATGATGAGACACAGAAGTCTGTGAGACTTCTCAGGCCCCCTTTCTCCCCACTCCCCCTGAAATCTCGCTCTTCCTCCCTCACCCTCCCTAGCTCCCGTGATCCTCAACCCCTACGAATCCAAACCTGCTATCTAGGAGAGCCTATATCAGATGGAGCTTGGGATCCTGAGGGAGAAGGGATAAGAGGGGGATCCCGAGCCCTGGCCGCAGTGAGAGAGGCCACTCAGCGAATCCAGGCTGTCCTAGCAGGTGAGTGAGGGAACAGGAGATGTCAGAGAGGGCTGAGGAGCAGAGAGGTCCAGGGGAGGAAGATCAACCCAGAAAAAGAACTGGAATTCTAAGATATGGAGGGGAAACTGACCTTTTGTCAAGTCCATCCAGTGCAAGGACCCCTGCTTCTGAGTCGAGATGCTGCACAGTACTGCCATGCTGTCTGGGGAGACCCAGATACCCCAAACTACCACAGGTGAGTTCATGTCATTGAGAAGGTATGTAATTCTTCTTCAGGGATACCTAGAAATGTCCTCAGCTCACCTGCAGATACTCATTCTTGGTAGGTGCAGCCTCTTGAACCCAGGGTACGAAGGAGAAAGTTGCCTGGGGACAAAGGTGAGATTGAGTCAACAACACCGAAATCTTGAAAAAATAAGGGGGGTTGGGGGGACGTGCAGAGAGATAGTAAAGAGAGGAAAGCCAGAAATAAGTATGCCATGGAAGAAGAGGAGGGAAGACAGGATCCTGAGCAGGCTCACCTCTCAGTCTAAGGGATCTGGAGATCTGCAGCCTGCCATGATCATTTCAAGACCACCAGCATCAGAGTTACTGAATGTGCTTCTTAACAATGTAGATGGCTGGGTGCAGTGGCTCACGCCTGTAATCCTTGCACTTTGGGAGGCTGAGGCGGGCGGATCACAAGGTCAGGAGTTCGAGACCAGCCTGGCCAATATGGTGAAAATCCATCTCTAATAAAAACACAAAAATTAGCCAGCCATGGTGGCGGGAACCTGTAGTCCCAGCTACTTGGGAGGCTGAGGCAGGAGAATCACTTGAACCCAGGTGGTAGAGGTTGAAGTGAGCCAAGATCATGCCATTGCACTCCAGCCCAGGTGACAGTGCAAGACTCCGTCTCAAAAATATATATGTGTGTGTGTATGTTTGTGTGTACACATCTATATATATGTATATATATAGATGTATATATGTGTGTATATATATATAGATGTATATATGTATGTGTATATATATATAGATGTATATATATATTCCTGAGCTCCTCTCCCTGCTAAAATTCAGTAAATCAGAGACTGGGGGTGAAAGGGCAGAACTCTGTGTTCTAGCCAGCTGCCTAGATAACACTAAAACAGATCAGAGACTCATTCTCCCCTATTCCTCATACCCAATTTCTTACTGTCCCAGCCCATCTGCTAATGCAACATTTTACTTCCTGCCAGATTCCTGACGCCCACCTTCACGGTTATGCCCTGTGGCCAGAGCAGGGACCCCCACAACTGGTCCGGCCAGATGGACCTGGGGTCCAAAACACTGATTTTCTACTGTATGTACGGGTTGCTCACACTTCCAAGTGCCACCAAGAGGTGAGGTTCAAATCAAATCTCCTTTCCCTGTTCTGCCTCTCTAATCTTAAATCTCATGAGTAGGGTTAGGGAACATAAAAGCAGTTTTTCTGTTTCGTTTTATTTTGCTTTTGTTTTGAGACTGTTGCCCAGGCTGGAGTACAGCGGCCCGATCACAGCTCACTGCAGACTCGACCTCCTGGGCTCAGGTGATCCTCTCGTCTCAGCCTCCCAAGTAGCTAGAATTACAGGTGTGCACCACCATGTCCAGCTAATTTTTTTTTTTTAATTTTGTGTAGAGACAAGTTTTGCCATGTTGTTCAGGCTGTGTCTCAAAACTCTTGGGCTCAAGCAATCTGCCCACCTGGACTTCCCAAAGTGCCAGGATTATAAGCGTGAACCACCATGTCTGGCCAAAGCAGTTTTTATTAAGCCACGCTTGCAGCCAGGTGCAGTGGCTCACGCCTGTAATCCAAGCACTTAGGGAGGCCAAAGCAGGCAGATCACGAGGTCAGAAGCTCGAGACCATCCTGGCCAACATGATGAAACCCTGTATCTACTAAAAATACAAAAAGTAGCCAGGTGTGGTGGTGTGCACCTGTAGTCCCAGCTACTCAGGAGGCTGAGGCAGGAGAATCGCTTGAACCTGGGAGGCGGAGGTTGCAGCAAGCCAAGACTGCACCACTGCACTCCAGCCTGGACAAAGAGTGAGACTCCATCTCACAAACAAAAAAGTTGTGCTTATTTGGAATAACTTAGGGAATGCTAGTAACGTATGGGTAAAGGCTACCCCCAGCCACAACCATCCCTTGATACCACTCCTGCAGAGTTCTGCAGAGTCCCCTGGTCCTCCATTTTCAGGGGATTTCTTCTATCAGTATTACCCTGCTTTTCTCCTTTCTGCCCCTACCCTGTCCTGGCCCGTCCACAGCCCTCTGTCATAGCCTATGCTGCCTGCTGCCAGCTGGACTCAGAAGACAGGCCCCTCGCTGGCACCATTGTCTACTGTGCCCAACATCTCACCAGCCCCAGCCTCAGCCACAGTGATATCGTCATGGTGACTGCTGCATGATGACTAGGAGAAGCAAACAGGTTGCGGGATAGGGGGGCCAGATTACTCAGCTTCTTATAAAGTGGAAGAACCTACAGAGGATAGAATAGAAGGTGCTTCAAGCTCGTGGAAGAGCTGATTGGGCACAGGGGTTATAGAGTGTTTGGTCAATCCTGCTGCAAATGTGGCCCCCTTACAGGGTACTCATTTGTCCTTAGGTCACAATACACGAATTGCTCCATGCCCTGGGTTTCTCTGGACAGCTCTTCAAGAAATGGCGAGACTGCCCCTCAGGATTCAGTGGTAAATGAGAGGAATGAGGTTAAGGACTTCCCGCAATCAACCAGAGGGAATTCACTAACCTATAACCTCCTTCCTTCCAATCATACTTTACCCTTCCTCGTTTTCTTCTCCTCATATTGCCTTCTTCCCTTTCTGCACTCAGTTAGAGAGAACTGTTCTACAAGACAACAAGTGACAAGGCAAGATGAATGGGGACAACTGCTTCTCGCCACCCCAGTTGCTAGCCTCAGCCTGGCGAAACACCTGGGAGTGCCAGGGTCTTCACTGGGTGTTCCCTTGGAAGAAGAGGTGAGAGTAAGAACACCTTGGGGTGATGGAAGAAAGGAGTAGCCAGGTAACAACCAGCTATCTGCCACCTCGTCCAGGAGGGCCCTTTGTCCTCGCACTGGGAGGCCAGACTACTCCAGGGTTCTTTAATGACTGCTACCTTTGATGGAGCTCAGCACACTCGACTCGACCCAATCACCCTTGCTGCCTTCGAAGACTCAGGCTGGTACCAGGTCAACCACAGTGCTGCAGAGGAGCTGTTGTGGGGCCAGGGTGAGAAGAAAGGGAAACATGCAGAGGGGCACTCATGACCCAAGTCAGCTCTGGGGGAAGTGGGAAGGGCTGGAGGGGTGTCTGCTGCTGAGGTATAACTGAAGCTATGAGCACTGCTGGTGCTGAAAGATGTTCGGGCTTCATTTGTTGAGGGCTTTCTTTCCTTCCTCTCTCATCTCAAGCAGGATCTGGCCTGGAATTTGGATTGGTGACCACATGTGGGACTGGCTCCTCAGACTTCTTCTGTACTGGCAGGTGTGTGTGCTGAGTGGTTAGGGGACTGTATGGCTGCCAGTGATCCTAGTGTCACTCTATCATCCCCTTCCACACAGTGGGCTGGGCTGCCACTACCTGCACCTGGACAAGGGAAGCTGCTCCTCAGACCCCATGATGGAAGGCTGCCGCATGTACAAGCCCTTAGCCAATGGGGTGAGTAGACAAGAGAGCAGACAATGGAACTGAGTGGGTCTGGAAGGCAGTCAACTTCAAAGGCATCAGAACAAACACTGTTTTCCCTTCTGACCTGCCCTTCAGAGTGAATGCTGGAAGAAGGAAAATGGATTCCCTGCTGGGATGGAGAATCCCCATGGGGAGATCTACCATCCCCAGAGCCGTTGCTTCTTTGCCAACCTCACTTCACAGTTGCTCGCTGGGGATAAGACCAGGCATCCTTCTCTTATTCCACACCTCAAGGAAGCAGAGCTCACTGGACGCTGCTACTTACATCAATGCACAGGGAGGGGAGCTTACAAGGTGCAGGTGGAGGGCTCACCTTGGGTCCCATGCCTTCCAGGAAAGGTTATTCAGGTGGGTACCATAAAAGGAATAGTTGTGGCATACTGGCAAAAAGAAGTTGGGAAATATTTGTATGGTGATACTGTCCAACCTGTTTTGATGTGCACACATTTCTCCTAAGTACTCACTGAGTCCATAACTGATCTAGAATATACATTTTCCTTAGAAGGAAGACTTGAGCAGATAATCAAGGCAAAACTATTTCCTGCTATGTATTTCTTTGCAGATACCTGGGTACTACGGTCTTCTCTTCTGTCCCCGGGGTCGGTTGTGTCACACTGATGAAGATATCAAGGCTGTTACTTCCCCACCTGTGAGTCTTTCAACCCCAGATCCGCTATTCCAGCTCTCTTTAGAATTAGCTGGGCCTCCAGGCCACTCCCTGGGGAAGGAACAGCAAGAAGAGCTGGCTGAAGCAGTACTGCAGGCTTTGGCGAGCAGAGGTGGCACTGGCAGGTAAAAGCTTGAGTATTTATACAATGGGCCAAGGAGAATCCCTAAGTCCTTTACTTTGTAACTCTCCTCTGAAGACTTTCTGTTCATCCCATTCTTAAGCCTGCACCTGTTTCATGAGATATACTCTACCAGGAACTATACCTCTATTAAAAGATCCAAATGTCCATTTAGGTGCTACTTCCACAGCCCATCAATTACCACTAGCTTGGTGTTTACTGTGCATATGTGGAAGTCCCCTGGCTGCCAAGGGCCTTCAGTTGCTATGCTGCACAGGGCTCTGACTTTGACTCTCCAGAAACAACCCCTAGAAGTGTATCATGGCGGAGCCAACTTCACCACAGAACCCAGCAAGTAAGATAATATTCCAAGTACTTTTCTTTCAAATCCATGGAGTCCAGATGTTTGAAATTAAGCACTCACTTGTGTGTATATTGTCCTAGACAGAGTTAAGTGTTTTAGAGAACAAAGATCCCTAACTAACATGATCACTACCTGACTCCCACCTCCCGTACAATAACACATTCCCCCATCTCTAGGACATAGGGATCTTAGTACCCTCTTCCTTTTTTTTTTTTTTTTTTTTTTTTTGGAGATAGGGTCTTGCTCTCACCCAGGCTGGAATGCAGTAGAGTGATCTCAGCTCACTGTGGCCTTGACCTCCCTAGGCTCAAGTGATTACCCCATATCAGCCTCCCAAGTAGCTGGTACTACAGGTGCACACCACCATGCCCAGCCAGTTTTTGTATTTTTTGTAGAGACAAGGTTTTGCCATGTTGCCCAGGCTTGTCTCAGACCTCTGAGCTAAAGCAATCTACCCGCCTCTGCCTCCCAAAGTGCTGGGATTTCAGGTGTGAGCCACTGCCACTGCTCCCAGCTCCTTTCCTTTCTTAAGCACTGTTCTGGGATTGTGTCTAGCTACCTAAAGACCATAGACTGTCTCTTCCCTTAAGCTACTACCCTCGCTGCCAAGTTAGGTCTTATTCCAATAATTTAAGATGCTAGAAGACTTAGGATCATAATCTTATCCCTACTTTCAGGTTCTATAGTCCCTCTTAATGATTTCCTGTTTAGCTTAACACTTGGATGAGGCAGGGTTTCATGAGTTCTATTTATAAGTTTTAAGCCCCTTAGCCAGCCGTGGTGGTGTGACATGCGCCTGTAGTCCCAGCTACTTGGGAGGTTGAGGCAGAAAAACCACTTGAGCCTGGGAGGTGGAGGCTGCAGTGAGTCAAGATCACATCACTGCACTCCAGCCTGGGCAACAGACCAAGACCTTGTCTCAAAAAAAAGGCATTATTCCAGGCCAAATATTACCTTTATGTTCCTAGGTTGCTGGTTACTTCAGACCATCATCCCTCCATGACCTACCTAAGGCTGTCCATCGGACTCTGCCTAATGCTGCTAATCCTGGTGGGTGTACTGGGAACCATAGCTTACCAGAAAAGATCCACTCTTCCTGTGAGGCCATCTGCCTCTTACCATTCACCAGAGCTCCATGGCACAAGGGTCCCAGTTAGAGGAATAAGGGAGGTGTGATGTTGCCCACAACATGATGGGGGTAAGGAAGAGAATCATTTCTTGGGAGACAACTGAATGGAAAATCTATTGTGTATACTTAAGTTCTACTTTCTTTGGAATGCTTTCCCCGATATCAATTTTATATACCCTGGCAATGAAAAACGGGTGTTTTATGGTTCTAAAGATCCATACTTTATTTTGGTACAAAAATAAACTATTCAATCTGTAGTGTCACTTATTTTCACACTGTTGTAAAGCAAACTTACAGAATAGGCCTGCTACCAGTTACAAGAATATCACATACATATGCTTTAGAAAAAGTCAGGTATGATGGTTCAGGCCTGTAACCCCAGCACTTTGGGAGGCCAAGGTGAGAATGGATTGCTTGAGGCCAGCAATTCAAGACCAGATTAGGCAACATAGCAAGACCCCCATATCTACAAAATAATTTAAAAATTAGCCGGGTATTGTGGTGTGTGCCTGCAGTCCTAGCTACTCAGGAGACTGAGGCAGGACAATTACTTGACCCTAGTTTGAGGTTACAGTCATCTCACATTCACTGATGATCACGCCACTGCACTCCAAACTTGAGTGACAACCCATCTCTCAAAAAAAAAAAAGTTACAGCTATTTGGATTCAAACAGTGTGGAGGAGGAAGTAACTAATTATCTCCCTCTCCTGATTTTTCATAATTTTATTAAATCATCACTGGGAAAGCTAATGGTTTGGATATCACACAATTACACCTAGAATCTGGTAAGAGCAGTAAAACCAGCCAATGGCATCCAAGTAAAGTGTAAAAATACCACCTTTTATTGTCCTGTCTTATTTCTAGGGAAGGAGGGTTCTACTTTACACACTTCATGAGCCAGCAGTGAGCTTGAGTTATAATGTGTAGGTTCCTTTTGGTTATAGCTGCTTAGAAGAAGCCATCAAATTCTTGAAGATCTGACATCTCTTGAAAAGAAGCAAACTAGTAGACCGATGAGCTGGATTGCTTAGATTGATAACATTTACAAGTAGGAGTCCAGCAGACATGTTATTAGTGTTGAAATAACCATGCCTGTACTGGTCAATGAGTTCAGTCAGTTAGTCAGAATACCAGTTCCAGTCCTTTAGGTGACACATTTGAATTGAGTTCTCATTGCAGAGTCATGGCCTTGGGACACAGACATAGAGTCTTAGCTCAGCCTATGGTTATCTTCTTTGGTCTGAATGCCTATCAGTCCTTACCAGCTGTAGCAGCCACTGCTTGGTAAAATTTTGCCACAAAGTCTGGTTCACTGAACTCCAGCTGTCTGACAAATTCATTGCGCTCCTGTTCACCCCAGCCTCGAAACCACTGATCCCAAAGATGTAGCTGGCACTCAAAGATAGAAGGTGGTCGGTTTGCCCCAGACACACTAAGCTGCTCCAGACTATTCAGCAGTGGCTGTAATTTTCCTGGCACTGCCTTAGCTACCAGGTCCTCTAGGAAACGTTCACGCTGGGGACCTGACCAA
>CAUYQU010066777.1:0-21255 GCA_963574635.1 Cheracebus regulus | reverse complement strand
AGGATAATACTCAACTCCAGGTAATCCAGAGAACACCACAAAGATATTCCTCAAGTAGACCAACTCCAAGACATATAATTGCTAGATTTATTAGGGTTGAAGTAAAGGAGAAAATTTTAAGGGCAGCTAGAGAGAAAGGTCAGATTACCTACAGAGGGAAGCCTATCAGACTCACAGCATACCTCTCAGCAGAAACCCTACAATCTAGAAGAGAGTGGGGGTCAATATTCAATATTCTTAAAGAATTTTCAACCCAGAATCACATATCCTGCCAAACTAAGTTTTAAGAACGAAGGAAAAATAAAATTTTTCACGAACAATCAAGCACTCAGAGATTTCATCACCACCAGGCCTGTTTTACAAGATCTTCTGAAAGAAGCACTACAAACAGAAAGGAACAACCAGTATCAGTTATCCCAAAAACTTACCAAAAGGTAAAGAATATCACCATAATGAAGAATCTACATCAACTAACGGGTAAAATAGCCAGCTAGCATCAAATGACAGTATTAAACTCACATATATCAACATTAATCCTAAATTTATGTGGATTAAATGCCCTAATCAAAACATACAGTTAGACAAACTGAATAAAAAGTTAAAACCCATTGATACGCTGTATCCAGACCTATCTTATATGCAAGGACAAACAAAGACTTAAAATAAAGGGATGGAGGAAGATTCACCAACCTAATGAAGAGCAAAAAGAAAAACAAAACAAAACAACAGGAGTTGCAATTTTCGTCCCTGATAAAATAGACTATATTAGCAACAAAGACTAAAAGAAACAAAGAAGGACATTACACAATGATAAAAGGATCAAAGTAACAAGAAGAGCTAACAATTCTAAATATATATGCACCCAATACAGGAGCTCCCAGATACATAAGCCAAGTTCTTAACGACTTATAAAGAGACTTAGACTCCTCACAATAATAGCGGGAGACTTTAACACTGCATTGCCAATATTAGACAGATCGGCAAGACAGAAAATTAACAAGGACATCCACCACTCGAACTCAGACTTGGAACAAGTAAATTTAAAAAATATTTACAGAACTCACCACCCGACATCCACAAAATGTACATTTTTCTCAGTATCATATCACACCTATATTAAAAGTGACCACATAATTGGAACTAAGTCACTTCTCAGTAATTGCATAGAATTTCACAGATTTAAATGAAATATTGGTCGGCTGTTTTTTTCTTCCCTTATTCCTTCCTGTCTCCATTGTTAAGTATAATTATTGGTATAAAAGAGGTCTTTAATACCTATATTTAGATTACATTCTAGCCTGAGCAATAGAGCAAGATTCTCGTTCTCTCTCCCCCTTTCTCTTTCTTTCTCTTTTATTCTTCCTCTTTCTCTTTTTTTTTTTCTCTTCCAAAAAGAAAAAAGAAAAAAAAGAGTTATTTTAGCAAAAAAGATTATTTCAACAAATAAGATTTATTTTGCATTTACTATGTGCCCAACACTGTTTGGGAAAGAGGATACTGTTGTGAGCAAGACAGGCAAGCACCTACTCTTATTAAATCTATATGTTATTAGAAAAATATAGGCAATAAAAGAAGTATATTGCTAAAAGTGATAGGCACAATAAGGAAAATAAAATAGAGAATTGGTATAAAACAGATGGATCACTTTTCTAACATCTACTTTGATATTTTGGTGTTTAGATATCCAACCACCAGGTACATATACTCTGATTAGCAACCAATGGTGGAAATCCCTTTCTCTTTGGCAGTGGCTGGTTTAGAGGCGAGCAGGTGGTCCAGCTCTGGCTAACAAGAGGTGGGGCAAAGCCTGTTTCTAAGGCCGGGACTAACTGCAAAAAGTTCTTTTGCTCTTTATGTATAATACAGATAGGTACAATGACCTTTTCTTCTCATGGACTTTGTTGTGTTTGCATATGATACTCAGAGTCTCACACCATTTTGTGGCCATGAAGTAGGACAGCAGGTGAATGCCACCTACCTAGGTTCCTGATGACATCACTGAAAAACTGAATTTACCGACTGTAGACCCATCTACCTACATTACATGACACGGTGCATCTTGTTTATTTTTGAAACTGGTTTGAGTTGGGTTGCCTCTACTTGTATCAAAAGCACCCTAAGGCCAGGCGCAGTGGCTCATGCCTGTAATCCCAGGACTCTGGGAGGCCGAGGGCAGACCACGAGGTCAAGAGATCGAGACCATCCTGGCCAACATGGAGAAACCCCGTCTCTACTAAAAATACAAAAATTAGCTGGGTGTGGTGGTGTGTGCCTGTAGTTCCACCTACTCGGGAGGCTGAGGCAGGAGAATTGCTTGAACCCAGGAGACAAAGGTTGCAGTGAGCCGAGGTCACGCCATTGCACTCCAGCCTGGTGCCTGGTGACGGAGTGAGACTCCATCTCAAAAACAAACAAACAAACAAACAAAAAATGGGAAAGACTCAATCCTCTGAATACCTGAGAACAGTGAACTCAGGCAGAGAGAACATCAAGTACAAACATCCCATATGGGAAATAAACATGGTGTGTTCAAGGACTTGAAAGAAGGCCAGCTTAGATGAGGAGTGGACCATGCTTGTGGGTCCAGCAGTGGTATCATTTAAGATCCCAAAGATGAGGGCAGGGACCAAACGAAGCAGATGTGGTAGGCTGATCGGAGTCTCCTTTCCAAAGAAGGCTACATCCTAATTCCAAGAACCCTGTGAATGTGCAACCTTACCTGGCAAAAAGGGCTTTGCCATTCTGATTACCTTTAGAAACTGGAGGTTGTGAGACAATCTTGGATTATCCCCTGAACTCAATGAAGTCATAAGGGTCCCCTGTAGAGGTCACTGTAAGAGGTGGGAGGGTCCAATAGGAAGAGAGAAGGCAATGTGATAAGAAAGCAGAGGGAGAAAAGACTATGTGATGCCAGTCCAGGAGCCAAGGAATGAGGACGTTGGAAAAAGGCAAAGAAACAAGATGTCCTCTAAACCAGCAGTCTCCAAACTTGTTGGCACCAGGGACCAGTTTTGTGGAAGACAATTTTTCCATGAACCCGGAGTGGGGTCTGGTTTTAGGATGATTCCAGTGCATTACATTTATTGTGTACTTTATTTCCATTGTTGCTAACATTTTAACATATAATGAAATAATGATACAACTCACCATAATGTAGAATCAGTGTGAGCCCTGAGCTTGTTTTCCTGCAACTAGATGGTCCCATCTGGGGGTGATGGGAGACAATGACAGATCATCAGGCATTAGATTCTCATAAGGAGCAGACAACTTAGATCCCTCGCGTGCACAGTTCACAATACGGTTAGCACTCTTATGAGAACTGGATGCCACTGCTGATCAGACAGGAGACAGCTCAGACGGTAATGCAAGTGATGGGGAGCACCTGTACACACAGATGAAGCTTCACTCCTTCACCTGCTGCTCACCTCCTGCTGTGCGGCTCAGTTCCTAACAGGCTACAGCTGGGGCTTGGGGTTCCCTCCTGTAAAGGTCCTTGTAAGAAGTGAGAGAGTTCAGACAGGGAGAGAGAAGGTAATGTGATCAAGCAGAGGGAAAAAAAGACTACGTGATGTGGGGCTGGGAACCAAGGAATGAGGGTGTTTGGAAAAGGCTAAGAAACAAATTGTCCTCTAGAGCCTCCAAAAGCAATGAGTCCTGCCAATGCTATAACCTAGGTCAGTAAAACTGACTTTAGACTTCCGATCTTCAGAACGGCAGGATAGTACATTTGTGCTGTTTTAAGTCACTAAGTTTGTGGATGCTAACAGCAGCCGCCCGAAACTAATACGATGGAACACTGCACGCCATGGTAAGAAGTTTAATCAAGTGAACGGTTTTTTCTGCAAGGGGGTAATATAACAAGTATGGAGATGTAACTGGAGCACAGAAAGAGTAGAACCAGATACAATTGCTCTTGTCAAGGAGAGAGGGGACTGTGGATGTGAAAGCAAAAGGGAAGGTGTGACCAACCATTGGATGGTTACCAAACCATTCCATATCCAATATCCACCAGATAGGATGACTAACCATTTCCGTTTACCGAGGATAAAAGGGAGAAATTTCTACTTTAAAGTGGAAATAGTCCTTGCAAACCACACTGGCTTATCTGGGACCGAGGAGGGTCCTGGGATATGGGACTTTCATTGCTATTAGGTTGGTGCAAATGTAACTGCAGGTTTTGCCATTTAATGGCAATGGATACTGAAAATTTAGTATTTTAAGTATATGGCACAATGACATTTGCACCAACCTAATAAAATTGAGAAAGTGTCAGGCAGCCCTGGACAAGTTGATCATCCTAGTGAGAAGTGACTGAGTTACAATTTACCCTTAAACAACACGGAGGTTAGGAGTAACCCCCTCACTCCGTGTAGGTTGAAAGTCTATGCATGAATTTTGACTCCACAAAAACTGAACTATTAATAGGCTGCCATTGACCTGAAGTCCTTAGTAATAAGCAATTGGTTAAAACACATTTTATATGTTGTATGTATTATATATTCTTACAGTAAAGTCACAGAGAAAAGAAGATGTTAGTAAGAAAACTGCAAGGAAGAAGAAACGTACTTACTATTCATGAAGCAGAAGTGGAACATCATAAAGGCTTCATTGTCTTGCCTTCATGTTGCGTAGTCTGAGAAGGAAGAGGAGGAGCAGGAAGTGGAGGGGTTGTTCTTGTGTTCTCAGGTGTGATACAAGTGGATGAAAATCCCAGTATAAATAAGTGGATCTGTACCTTTCAAAAGGTCAAGCATATATATATATATACAGAGGCAACAGAGCTTACTGATTTGTTTGTGGTAAGAGGCGGGAGATCTACATGATACCTAGATTTTGGTCAGAAATGGAATGAATGGTAATTGCATTTAAGAAACTGAGGAAGACTGAATAAAGAGCATATTAGCAGGAAGCTCGTCAATTGTACTCCAGCACTGAAAGTTCTCATAGGAGAGGAGAAGGATACTAATGAAAATAATTTGGTGCCACAAAAATCAAAGTATTCTACCTTAGCATTCTGTTAAGCATCAGCCTTGAAGTTGTTCAGTCCAGAGGCTACTTTTTCTTCATTTGAAATAATTGTGACAACAGCTTCGTCCTTACAAATTGAGTTTGCCTTCTAAGGTGTTTGCTAGAGCTTTACAAGAGGCTTAATCAGTTTCACATGAATTAATGATGGCTCTCAAGTAGGGGTGGGGGGAGGGGGGCGGAGAGGAGAACAAATTCCAAATAAATACTTATTGCATAATTGAAGTTGCAAGAATCCACTATGAATAAAATATATTTGTATTTACAATGCATAAATCTGATGGTGACACTGTGGGGCGACACACACCTTTTTTATAAGAACCTTGAACAGTGTTAAATTAGTAATAGGCTGCATACATTTCTTAATTATGTCACGAGCGTTGTGCTCAGAAATACCATTTGCAATAAATTGAGTCCCATTTGTATGCATGCAGTACAAGAAGAAAGTGCTGTATTTTGAAAATCCTAATGTACTCATGGGAACACAGGTTAATGTCATCTACTGCTTTAAATTAGTCCTTTGTTTCAGAGCTTGCAATTGCATTAAGACTTATCATGTACTCTTTTCATCAAGGTAATAATTACTATAGATTTACATATCCTGCCACAAGCAGAAACATGGGTCCTTCAGGGCTGTACAGAATGGGAAGCAGTTATATGAGAGAAGTGTATGTATGTATATATATGTTCCTTTTAAAAATAGTACTTTTTTCTTATTGAAATGATTGTAAAATAGATAAAGATCAACTTACAAAAATAAGTAAGTGAGTTGAATAGTGACAAACACAAAAATATGCAAGTCCTTATCCGTGGAACATTTGAATTTGACTTTTTTTGGAGATGGGGTCTTTGAAGATATGATTAAGTTAAGGGGTGGGCCCTACATTCAATGACATATATTCTTATAAAGAAAGGTTTGAGGCCAGGTGCTGGAGCTCATGCCTATAATCCCAGCACTTCGGGAGGCCAAGGTGGGAGGAGCACTTGAGCCCAGGAATTTGAGACTAGCCTAGGCCACGTAGTGAGAACCCTATCTTAAAAAAAATAGTGGAGTATGGTGCATCATGCATGTAGCCTCAGCGACTAGGGAGGCTGAGGTGGGAGGATCACTTGAGCCTAGAAAGTCAAGCCTGCAGTGAACTGTGATTACACTACTGCACTCCAGCTTGTGAGACAAAGCCTGACCTTGTCTAAAAACAAAAAATCCACAAAAAACAAAAATAAATAAAAAGAGGAGAAAAAGAAAGATTGATGATTTGAGACATATAGACCAATGCTTAGGTCTATAGAAATAGAGAGTCTATAGAAACGCTAGCTTACAGGATACAGATTTTGGACAGACACAAAGGGAAGAAGGTGATGTTAAGACTGAGGCAGAGATTGCAAATGTATTGAGAAGCCGAAGAACACCACGCATTGCCAGCAACCACCAGAAAGTGAGAATGAAACCAATTCTTGCCAAGAACCTCTAAAAAGGATCAACCCTAATTTCTTTCTTCTGGCCTCCAGATTTGTGAGATAAATTTCTGCTTTAAGCCACACAGTTTGTAGTTATTTGTTATGGTAGTCCTAGGAAGCCAATACAATCAATATTTCTATGAAACAGAGAGAAAAACAGCATTACCCTCTGCATGTGAGAGAGATGTGGCATATGAGATGGGTACTGTCGAGAGCTCTACTTAATGGAGAATAAAACTAAGGGACAAAGAAATTAAGCAATTTGTCAGAGTGAAATAGGTAATAAATGATCACACCGAGATTTGAACCCAGGCATACAGGTTCTAGGGCTGTGTTTTTCAATATAGTAGACACTAGTCACATGTAGCCATTTAAATTTAAATTTACATTAACCCAGATTAAATACAATGAAAAGTTCAATTCCTTGGTCTCAATAGCAAAATTTCAAGGTCCCAGAGCTCACAGGTGACTAGTTGTTACTGTCTTGGCTGGTGAGGATTATAGAATATTTCTAGCATTGCTGAAAGTCCTACTGAACACTGCTTCCATTTATTCTGTGAGACTAACCACTATAATACCTTGGCAATATTTATAAAGTGTTTCACACAGTGACTATCATAAGTTACTCTATATATCAGAGTTGTATTTTTCTAGATTGTAAGATTTATGTATATCATAGTTATTACATCTTTCTAGATATGTGTTGTGTGCGTATCTGGGTGTCTATACTCATGCATATGTGTTTATGAGAGATGGGATAATTATATTCACAAATCTATGTTTTACGTGGTTAAGAACATACTGTGCATACATGTAATTTCATTTTCTGTTTTATAATACATTTACATAAATAATGTATTGTAAGACTTTCTGGTGGACATTTCAGTTCTTTGAAACAATCTCCCCAACGTGTCCCTGGAATGGTATCCCTTTCCAAACACTGCGGAATTTCATTCTTAGAAGTAATAGCAGCTGGCTATCAGAAAGGCTAGAATCCCAAATTAGGGGAACACAACATGGTAGTCAATCTGACAAAGAAATAGGGTTTTCAAATATATTGTGAATGTGTGTGACAAGAAATCATCATGATTCTCTATGTAATAATTGACTTTCTGTGTAATTAATTCCCTGAGTAATAACTCTGCATAATAACTGATTCTGTGCAATAAATGACACTCTATAATAATTGAATTTCAGTGTAATAATTCTGTACAATTGCTATCAGTGTAATCATGGACTATGTAATAATTGACTGTGTGATAACTGATTCCTGTGTGATAATTGACTCCCTTTGTGATAGTTAATCCTGTGCAATAATTGACTCTATAATAATTAACTAATTCTCTGAGCAATAATTGACTCTCTGTGTAATATTGGACTCTACCCATAAGCACAAACATGCAAATGCTTTGGACTAGTGGAGATTACAGTAATTGGGCACTTCTGGTTGCAACTGGGAGAAAAGCAATTCAAATCAACTTAGGATAGTGACAGGAGAGGAAATCATTAGCTCACCCACCTGGGAAGCCCAGAGGCAGAATCACCTTAAGCCCATATGAATCCAAGTGTTCACATGAGGTCTTTGGGCCTGTGCACCTCTTTCCATCTCTGGGCTCTTGGTTTTATTCCCAGAGGGGGCCATCTTCTGCTTGGTGGGAGATGACCCTAGGAACTCGGACTTCTATGACACTTAGAGTACCTGGTCTCAGGTAATTTAATAGGGCAATGCTTTACTTCTAGTATCCATGTCAGTTCCCCAAAGGAACTCTGGCTAGCCTGGTTTCTGTGCCCACAACTGAGATGGTGGAAGCAGACACTTTGATTGACGGGTACATCATTATCACAGGAGGTGGGTGTACTTCACAAAATGAATGGATGTGGAGCAGAACCCACAAGTAACAGATGTTTCCTCTTGTTCACAACCTGTGTGCTACCATCTCCTGAGGGGTGAGCATGAGCTGCAGGAATTTGTCCCAGCAAGTTCTTTAATCCTTAGGTGAACCAGGCACATATCTTTAATGGATATGATTAATATCTGCTAATATGGTTACTTTTCAAATAAGCATAAAGAAAACAATGCAAAGTCATTTAAAACATCAAGTGTATAGTAACATTTTGTCTCTATGAATTTTCTCAATCGATGGCTACTAAATATGTAGCTACTACATGTAGCATACCATGATATATATTTGTTCTAAAAAGTTTCTCATGAAATACCTACAAAGTATTGGAGTACATATTGTTTGACTACTAATTGGGGCCTTTCACTTCACGAGATTTTTTTCAATGAAAGTTTTACAACGTGGATGAAAATGTTGAAGTATTACCCAAAATTCAGTTCCCCTGACTGAGACTAAGAAAATGAACCTTAAAGAAAATCTCAACTGTCTTTATGCTCTTTCATTCTCCTTTTGTCTGGTTAATCACTATGTATCCTTCAGATCACAATACAAACAGTACTTCTTCCAGAAAGCCTCCTTCTGAGTTCTCTAACTAGGCCTATTTCCCTTTCATTGTCTCTCTTATAATTGTATGTACCACCACGAACCTCTGCCCTGAATACATACATATATCATAGTTGTCTATGTGACCATTTGAAAACACTGTCTTTTTTACTAGATTCCAAGTTTCAAGAGAGTAGGGTTGAGCCCGGTTGTATCCCTGGGAACCTAGTACAGTGCTTGGGACATAATAGATGCCCATCAAATATTTGCTGAATATATGCATGAGTTCATAAGTACACAAACACCAAAGGGTAATCACAGAATCAAATCCAATTTTCTTCTTACAATACATACAGCTTGGAAGACCAAGTGCCCAATTTCTTGTGATCTCCGGTAAATAGATGCTAAAAGGTTTTATTATGTAACTACATCTTTCCAGTTCATAGGACTTTTTTGTTAGTCTTATAAATGCATTCAGAAGAAAGCATGGTAAACCATCAGAGATGAAGGGAAAGAACTTTAGGAGAGAGTGGGGAAAGATAGTTCAAATAGGCTTGATTGGGTGGGCACGGTGACTCACGCCTGTAATCCCAGCACTTTAGGAGGCCAAGGCAGGTGGATCACAAGGTCAGGAGTTCAAGACCAGCCTGGCCAATATGGTGAAACCCCGTCTCTACTAATAATACAAAAATTAGCCAGGCTTGGTGGCAGGTGTCTGTAGTCCCAACTACTTGGGAGGCTGAGGCAGAAGAATTGCTTGAACCCAGGAGGTAGAGGTTGCACTGAGCTGAGATGCGTCACTGCAATCTAGCTTGGTGACTGAGAAAGACTCTGTCTCAAATAAAGAAAAAAAAAAATAGGCTTGATTGACAGAGAACTTCAACACTATTGTCTAATTTAGAAGAATAAAAATTTAAGTTTTGCCACATGCAGAAACAGAAATCTTAAGTCAGATCAATATAAAATCAACCCAAGAAACAACTCTTGCTGGCATTTTTAGTGGAGACCAGACCAAATAGGTTATGAAACCACAGATGGAAATATGGCCACCAAAACCCAATACCATTGGTAGTTAGTAATACCATATTTGTCTGCCCAGCTGTCTTCTACTGAAGCAGCAATGACTCTTTTGAAGATACCATTTCATAGACTTGGTACTAGCCCAGCCTTCCCATCTATCAGGATATATGACCCAAGTCAGAGGGTTTCATCACGGGTCACTGTCATTGGTCCTGAGATGAACATGTGATCTGAACTGAGCCACTCAGAGTCTTCTCTGACACTTTTCTGCCAAATATAAGAAGGAAGTTACTCCTGTAGTGATGGGTGGGGTGAGTTCTCATACCTGGGTGTGGGGAGGCTGTGAGCATTACATGTGCTGCATGGGTGGACCCACCTGAGGACTGAAAGACATGGATGACTGATTGCGTCCTCTGGGACCTTGTCTGAAGTAGATGAGACTGAAACCACCAATATCCTGGGACTTCTTAGTCATTTGAGCCAAGCAATGAATTTTTTTGTTTTGCTTGAGTTGGGTTTCCGTGACATGTGACTATTAAAACAGCTGTAGTTTACTTTTTGTTAATGTGGATTTAAAACATTTCTTGGATTGGATGAGTGGTGTTCTAAAACCACTTACGCTAATACAACCACTTTGTAGGACTATCCATGACTGGTCTCAAACAGGCTATTACATAGTTCCTGCCATGTTTTAGGTTTCCACGAGATTCTGCTACAGTTGTTGAGTGGTCCATTAAACAGCACAACCAGACAGTGTGTTCAAAAGGCATCCTGAGCGTGTAGCATTTTTCTTTTTTTCAATCTTAGAGAAAAAGTGGGACATTTTTCATGTCTCTGGAAGCTCCATTATGATGCATTTGGACATTTTTGATAAAATTATGAGGCATAAAAACTTTGAAGCATTGAAGATTAATTTTCCTCCATAAATATATAGATCATTGTCAAATTCTATATGACTAGTGTTGCCCAGAGCAAAAAATATTTTCCATGTAATTTCATAGCAATATAGAAGTAGGTAACAGGACAATGGCATTGAAAAAGGCTTTTATGGATTGTAAGTGTCAGGTTAACATTCATAACCTGATGAATCGAGCAGAAGCTGCTGTTAAAATCTAGGGCTTTGTTGTTTTAAAGTTAAAAATAAAGTTGGGAACTGGTACAGTAGTAAAATTAAAGTAAAAGAAAATAAATAATCCATATCTCTTCTGTTCTGTTTAAATATTAAAGTGTCAGCTGCAATTTTGAAATGACACAAAGAAGCTTGCTGAGCTGAAAAAGTGCTTCATTTATTGGGTTTCTATGCTGTCTGAACTGCAATTTTGTCTAAGGATGATTTTCTGGTTAGAGGTGTCTGAGTTGTATGGTGTCTTACAGGTTAAGAGGCAAGAACACCATACATTTGATGATTTTTGTTTCTTCTAATTCCTCTCTGACCTCCTGGCCTCTTCTGGAAGCCTAGGGTTACGTACCCAGGAGAGTGGAGTCACTCACTCTAGTTGGAATTGCAATTCCATCCTAAGGCCTCCAACTGTACTGTTTATTATGGCCAACCGGTCATTCCTTCTTCACAGGACTCCTAGAGGACCAAAAGCCCCATATCTTAAGTATTTCTTTTCACCTGAGGCCATTAAATTTCCTTGCTCAGACCATTCAGTCCCTGAAACTTAGAGTCTTATGCATAAAAATGGGTACTGGTTTCTGAATATTGGTGTCTTTGTTGGAATCCATTCAGGAGCTTTAATAACTGGAAATGCTGCATCAGACATCCTGGCATAGCGTGATCTGGCTGTGTTCTCTCCATATGGAATTGGCAGCCTTGTTGAGAAAGCCACGATGGAAGGTAAAGGAATATTGGAGCTTTGTTTTTCTTGAAGGTGTCCCAGGGTAGAATTCCAAGAGCCACAGGGCTCTGGTGAAGCAGTAGAAAGGGGGAGTTCACATGGTCAAGCCAAGGTACCCAGGAAGCATCAAGGCACTAAGCTGCACTAGATCCAAAGGCAGATATACAGAGGATAGATGTCAGGGCAAAGACTTTGGAAAAGGGTTGAGATAGTATCAAAGCAAGTAGATGCTAGAAATAAATGAGGAGGATTCTAGGATATGAACAAAGATGCCTTTGTGGTATCTATTTATAGTGGAACTTTTTTTTTTTAAACATCAGAACTCTCTTCCTCTGTGTAAGGAATTTTCCATTATAGAAGTTTTTTGGAGAAGCAGAGCTCTTCTCACAATAGAACATAAAGTTTTAGCATACTAATTTCTCCAAAAGTCCCTGAAGCTAGGGCAGGGTTTCTCAATCTCAGCACTGTCGACATTTTAAACAAGATAATCTTCCGTGGTGGGAAGCTGTCCTGGGTATTGCAGAATGTTTAGTAGCATCTCTGGCTTCTATGGGTGAGACCCCAGGAGAACCCCTACCCCTAGGTGTAACAACTAAAACTGCCTCCAGACATTGTCAAATGTCCCCTTGAGACAAACAGTCCAGTTGAGAACCACTGGTCTAGAGGGCGGCTCAGGATCTAGACTCGGCCAATCAAATGCATTCTTCTCCAGAACTGGGAGCTTGAGAGTCCACAAAGAAGCCTCCAGGAAGTTTATCACCTCCATCAGCAGTGAGGGTGGCACCACCAGCAGCACCAGCAGTAGTCAGTTCTGAAATCATAGCAAACTGCAGGTGTCTTTGATAGGAGATCCAGCAGCATCCGGGCCAGCCAAACTAGTAAGCATTTAATGTCAGTGACGTCACCAAACTAGTTCTAAGACCATAATATTGACTTAGGCACATTCTGCCTATATCCTGGCTTTAAAAAAGGAAAGAAAGAAAGAAAAAACCTCGATTTTCAGCTTTTCTGGTGAACAACCAAAATAGTCTTTCAGTAAATCCCTTACCTGCTTAAATGAACTATGGTCCATTTTGGTTGCTTAAATTAAGAGCTATAATAAATATCCCTTATATTTAACTGGAAAAAATAGCCAGGTCCAAGTATAGCATGGAAAGTCAATTCAGAGATCATGATACAGGATATACCTAGTTGTATTCAGATCTAAGGTCCAATGGCTATAGAATGAAATAAATAATGCCTGCAGGAGTTTCCTCCCCTGCTCTACTCAACTTTGCCTAACCTACTTCTGAAATTTAAGGAAATATATAAGAAAATAGTGCATAGATGCTGTTTGCAGAAAGCTTATGTACTTTAGAGTGCATTAGGAGGCCAGCTCTCTGGGTTTACATACAGGCATGTAATAGCAGGTCGGTTTGGATACTTAACTGCCTTGTAATTCAGTCTCTTCATCTACTCTACAAAATGCAGGTGAATTTTCCAGTATTAAAGACAATGGATTAAAAACCAAACGTGAAGGATGGCTGGGTGTGGTAGCTCACGCCTGTTATCTCAGCATTTTGGAAGGCCGAGGTGGACAGATCACCTGAGGCCAGGAGATCAAGACCAGCCTGGCCAACATGGTGAAAACCCATCTCTACTAAAAATACAAAGATTATTAGCCAGGCGTGGTGCTGCACTCCTGTAGTCCCAGCTACTTGGGAGGCTGAGGCAGGAGAATCAGTTGAATCTGTGAGGTGGAGGCTGCAGTGAGCTGAGATTGCACCACTGCACTTCAGCCTGGGCGACAGGGTGAAACTTTGTCTCAGAAAAACAAAACAACAACAACAACAAAAACCATGAAGGTGTTCTCAATTGATTTTGCCTGCCGTACATACATGTCTCCTTTTTGTTTGTTTTTCTTTTTGTTTTGTTGTTGTTATTGTTACATCACGCCAATTTTCTTTGTCCTTAGGTGAATTGTCTAGGTGTAAGAAATTGACTGAAGCCTACCAATCAGCATTTTCTATATCCTAAACCACAGTGATCAGTTTCAGGAGAAGTTATGACTCAAACATGTCTAATCAGTCAGTTTTTTTAATGCTGGCTGAAGCAAACAGCAAGAAAGGCTTACTGTTTCCAGGACAGTTTCTGGGGGTTGTAAACACAAGCATGGTGCTTCTGGCAACCTTCCTGCCATTGTGAGGAAGGATTAGCTTGAGAATGGGGAGATAAAAAGAAAGTGCAGCAGAGAGAAGAGAGTAGAACACAATTTTGATATCAGTCTTGAAAGCCCTGGATCTAGCTGTACCTTAAGCAAGTCCTAGCCTTTCTGCTCCCAATGCGTTCCCTATTCTTGATTAGGTCAGCTGGAGCTGAGTTTCTGTCTCTTGCAACACAGAGTAGCTGAATTACATTGCCACCTAGCGCACAGGGAGCCCTCACCACAAAGGTACCAACAGTAAAACCACAATAAATGTTTGAAGAATTAATCGTGATGATTGTTCTTTGATTTCTGTTCCTGGCATCTGGCACAGGAGACATCAATAATCACGTATTGTATTGGAGTTTAATTGCATGAATGCAAGAAGCCAGGTCTCAGGATGTGAAATGATGAATTTCCATTTGTCAAGGCTACCGAGTTGAGACAGTTGAAGTCTTTGGGGAAAATGAGCCTCTTGCAGTTGCACGGAGGACGTTTGTGCTTCGCAAATACTTCATAGCTCTCTAACTCTGTGGGGATTAAGGTTTGTATGTCCAGGAAGGTTTTTAGAATGCTTTTTTTTCCAGGATGCTTTTAGGGTAATGAAATTACAACAAGCAATACCAACCTGGGAGTGTTGCCCAAGGCTTAGTCACAAGGTCCTCAGCCTCAAACTCTGCAGCCAGGCGCTCTAACATGATCTCTGGCTTAGAATGCCCGTATTTAAAAGTCACCGCCAAAGGACTTTCAGATCAATATTATCCCCCTGTAGCATTTCCTCACGTATTACATTAAAAAGACTAATTCCTTAGAGAGTTGTAAAGATGTTTTAGTGCAGAGCATATATTATGAATGTTTCATCGTTATTCCTCAGGATTTATTTAACATTTTACTCGACAGTCCCTTTGGATTTTTGATTGATTACTAGGCAAATTAGATAAGAAAACTCTTTCTGTAAGAGATTCCCAGGCAACATCCATAGCAGTGGTGGTGATAATGATGATAGGAAAGTGCTTCCTGTGTCAACAACCACGCTAAGCAGTTCACACACACTGCCATCATTTAGTTTTTACTACATTTGAAGAAGATAGTATCTCCATGTTACAGGTAAAGAACTGAGGTTTAAGGAGTCCATGAATCAAGGTGAGGGTTTGTTGTAGTTCAAAGCCAGTGTTTTTAATACATGCTCTTTTCACATTCATTTAGTCCCCATAACGTTATCACGTGGTGAGTGGTCTTTTTATCAACCCATTGTACGAAGAGAGTAAGAAATATTCAGACATGCATCTAATACTGGTAGAGTCTAGTTTGATCCCCAATACTTGAGATCCCTAGCTAGTGCAGGAGACAGTTATGCTTCATTGTGACCTGGTACACCCTGATTCTCAGCATGTATGCCTTTAGATTTATGTTGTCATGAAAAACAAGTTTCAGGCTCAAATAAGACAAGGAATCATTGTTTACTCTCTGTCCTCTCTTTGGGGTTCACAAACATATGCTCCAATGAAAGGTTCTGAGACAATCTATGGAGAAGAATCCAGTTTTAAGTTTATTTTACAAATGTGTTTGGAAGTACTGGGTTCTAGAACTTTTGGATTTGTTGGTTATATTTGTTGGTTTTCTCCTTATAACAACAGGTTGGTGTCTTCCCTTAACACTAGTCAGGTAACACTACGGTGAAAGGGTGGGCTCAATGTAGACATGAGGATCCCCATGTGTGATGGCAGGTGTTAAATTTCTTTGCTAAGTACATTACAATCATTAGACTGACTGGTTCAGTTTTCTTCTCTCCATGGAAATATCATCCTAAGGAATATATAGCATATATTCTTACTGGTGATTCTGCCAGAATCTAGAGAGGACCAACAAGTAGTTTATCTTCATCTGGTTTTGGAACAATTTTATAATGTCTGTAGCTCTATTTTTCAGTATTTCAGTGAGTTTGCAAGTCATTAGGATTCTTGATACACAGGGTCCAACGGATGTAGAATGAAACAAATACATACCCAGGAATTTTTTCCCTTGCTCCACCCAACTTTTGCCTATCCTACCTCGGAAACTGCAGGAAATACACAAGAAAATGGTGCATAGATACTCTTTGCAGAAAGTTTATATATTTAAGAGTGCATTAGGAGGCCAACTTTCTGGGTTTACATACAGGCATGTAATAGTGGGTATGTTGGGATATGTAACTCCTTTGTGTTTCAGTCTCCTTATCTACTCTATCTATTAAATGCAGGTGAGATTTCCAGTATTAAAGACAATGAATAAAAAGAAAACATGAAGGGGTTCTCAATTGATTTTGCCAGCTCTGCATATATCTCTCTTTTATTTGTTTGGGTTTGTTGTTGCTGTTGTTACATTTTGCCAATTTTCTTTTTCCAGTCAGCCTGGAACAGCGGGTCTCAATGGGAGTGATTTTTAAGTTCCTCCTACTCCTAGGGGACATTGGGCCATGTCTGGAGATAGTGGTGGTTGTCACAAGTGAAGGGGGCAGTACTGGCATCTAGTGGGTAAAGCTAAATATTTCACAGTGCACAAAACAGTCCTCTGCAACAAGCAAATGTTCAGAACAAAATGTCAGTAGTACTGAGGCTGACTCAGTGCTATGGGCTAGGCTATGTGAAGAAAACACATAAACCCCACATTTCAGGGGCTTACCATGCTATGTTTTCATTTTCTCACTTATGCAAGATCTAATGGGAATGTTTGCAGCTTGTCACTTTTCTGAGAGATGCTTCTCCAAATAGTATCTGAAAGATACAGACTTCCAAGCTTCTTCCATCATGTGAACTGCTGACTTAGAAGTCATAACTTCCAACTAGGAATATAGGTGAAAGAATACATGGATGATCATGCACATCTTTCAGGGCAGGGCTCAAGCCCAGAAATGAGGCACGTCCTTTCCACCTATGTTCTTACAGCCAGAACAGTAATGTAGGCATAGCAAAACTCAAGGAGGGTGGGCATCAGGGGTCTGGGAAATAGCCTTCCTGCATTTTCAGAAGGAAAATGAAATGTGCTGATGAACACATCATATCGTCTCTGGCATGCACAGAAAGTTCATTTTGAATAAATTCTGAATAAATAAGGCACAAGAGCCAAAATGTTTATATAGCAATTAAACAGTGGCAAAACATAATTTTAATTTAAGAGACTAGCATCGTTGCTGAGAAAATAGTTCTCAGGCCCGTGCATCAAGATTTAAGCAACAGAATTAACATTTATTAAGTACCCACTACTGTCATGCACTTAGAGTGTGTTAGTCCATTAAATCCCTCTGTGATATAGCTATCACACCTGTTTCAGAGATTAGGTAATTGAAAATCAGAGAGTTCAAGATTCCAGCATGAGTACACACAGCAAATAAGTTACAGCGCCAGTATGCAAATCAAAAATAGACTCCGAGACCTCTGTTCTTTCCTTTTCACCAGCGTCTTTCCAACCAGCCTTTGTCACACACTTTTCTTATGATATGATCCTGGCCAAAATAGTCTCATGAGATAAAGCATTTGAAAAATTCTAAATACTGTTTTATTTTCTTGAAACATCACAATGCCTATTAGCTATTTAAAGCATATACGGCTTATTTTAGAGAGACCAATTAGGCCAATTAGATGAAAGATTTCTTTATTTTCATTATACATATTAATATTCCATGCAATTAAGTAAAATAAGTCTTGGGAAATATTATTTTTTTGCAACAGTTCTATTTGCAATTTGGAATTTAATTTTATGCCCACACCAATGTGTATAATAGGTATTATTACATCTAAATCACTATTTTTAGAAAGCAGTATGATGTACCTATAATGGTAGTAGCTGGGTAATTCAGAAATACAGATCTGGTTCTTACTATTTTAAATTTTATTTGATTTTATTATTTTTAATTAGCACAATAATTTTCCCCTAGATTTTATACTTTATTTGGTTAGGATATTTACTTTCCTAGATTTGGAGTTCAAAATATATGATGGGAGGTGGTAGTGCTGAATTTGTTTAGGGGTAGTACATAGGTCTTATCTTCTATTTCAAATAAAATATGATTTTGTTTTCTTTTGCTTTATCTGGTTTTATTTTGTTTCTTTAGCATCTTTGGGTATTAGCTTCAGTTCAGAGCCAGTATCAATTAACCCTGAAAAGATTTTTACCTTTCATCAACTTACGGTCACACTAGCAAATGACCCTACTTGTGTCTGGGGAATGTTTTAGTGAAGACTCATAAAACACACCTGTGTTCACATTGCAGGGTCCTTTGCAGCCCCAAGGATGTGAACAGGTTTAGTCCTAGCAACTGGATAAGAGGCTGTGAATCCCCACCATAGTGACTTAAGTTGGGTTTCTGCCCATCGGCTTACAGTCATTGCCTGAATGTGTCAGGAAGTCCCATAGTTGGTCTTAATTCCTAAAATCTTGTGACCAGTTAATCCCTAGGGTCTTGTGTACTAAATTTCTAAGGTCTTGTGACCAATTATGCATCGTCACATATCCCTAGAGCTCCTGCACTCTGATTACTCCTTCCCCTCTGTGGGTTATTCTGGTAATTGTACTCACTTTGTGTTATGGGCTACCTGTTTGTGTCTCTTAACCAAAAAAAAAAAAAAAAATCCGAATCCAATATGTTGACTGTGACTGCCTGGAACAGTGTGTTGACAAAGATTCTGAGTCCAGATTCAACAGAAATGAAGCATTCTCTGAGTGGTGCATAATGTCCTCTTGAGCACAGATGGCAGAAGCAGTATCCCATGTTGTATAAATTTGCCATGTCTGAACTAAAGGAAGCCTGAGGTCATTTTCAACTCTAATATCTCCAACTGCTGTGGAAAATTAGATAATTATATACTCCTCCTCCTACCTACAGATATGATGTGCTGGGAGAACAGAGTGGGTCATCGGCCAAGCGTAACCTACCACATCTATGCCATGTTCTAAAGTGCAAGTACAGGGGAATGCTAAATCTATAGACAGATCAGAGAAATACATTGCTGATAGAGGCTATAGGGCATTTTTTGTAAGCAGTGAGATTTCAACTGGATTTTGAAGGATGTATAGGAGCTTGGCAGGCAGAGATGAGGGAAAGGCATTCTAGGCAGAAGAAATAACACTGCTAGAGGCTGATGAAAGGAAGGTCTGTTTGATGACAGTGAATGCCCAGACTAGTGGGAGCATTTAGAGACTTTGGGCCTGGAGCAGGGACCACTAGAGACCGTGGAACAGACTGAAGCCAAGTAAGTGGAAATCAGTTCTCCACATACTCTGAATGCTGAACTCTGGAGGTTGCTGACTTCCTGGTGTTTCTGTATCTGTGGGGACTCATGCTGATTGAAGCAGCCTCAACAGAGTATCCTTGGAAGAACTGTCCTTGCTGGTGGCCTGATCATCTGCCCACTGCTGTTGGGGTTGGCTTGGGGCGTCTGTGCCTGCTGCTTTTCCTCACTGCTCAGGGCTCCCTTCCTGGGACTGGGGCTAATGAAATGTTTCCCATTTTAATTTCAGCTCTGCTGGGAGGAGCTCTTTTATCTCAGCTGCTTCTCTGCCATCAAAGCCCACTCAACTTTGAGTAGCTGCCCGCCCCCTCACCAGTCCTGTCCTCCCCAGAATCCTGCCTGGAGGTTTTAATTCAGAGTCTCAAAAGACAAGCAAGGGGGTTGCTTTGATTGATCAGTCAAACACAATCCCTTCACAATGGTCTTTGGAGACTCAGGCTCTAGACATGAAAGATAAAAACAAGAGATGCCAGCTTGGTTTAAGATGGAAGTTTGTGCTGGATCTTTCTGTTCTTCCTTCAACTCAGAAAAAATAAAATAAAAGGTTTCTCTCTCCATTCATTCAGTAGCTTGTTTTCTTTTCTACCCATCTTGTTCCATTTCCCAAGGGAATTTTTACTTATTTTAGAAGTAATAAAAGCCATCCAATCTTTATTGAAGTTTCTCTGATCACTTTATGTTTATTCTAGGCAATCTACTTATATAACTTATAGAATATTAACCACTATCTTATGAAGTGGGTACTATTATTAACCCAATTTTACAGATGGGGAAACTGAGTCAGGAAGTGCTTAAGTAATCCATCCCTGGTAATGCTGCAGTTAAGTGATGAAGCTGAAATCTATTATCAGCCAATCTGGCTCTCCAGAGTCCCTGCTTTTTACCGACATGCTATGCTGTGTCCCTGACAGTTCACTCTTGGAGTGATATACTATATGTTGACTTACCACAAAGAAATTGACTAACCTACTACTTAATAACTGAAGTGTTTGTTGTTGTTGTTTTTTAACAGAGTTTTGCTCTTGTTGCCCAAAATGGAGTGGAATGGCACGATCTCAGCTCACTGCAACCTACACCTCCCAGGTTCAAGTGATTCTCCTGCCTCAGCCTCCCAAGTAGCTGGGATTACAGGTGCCTGCCACCACAGCAAGCTATTTTTTTTTTTTTTTTGTATTTTTAGTAGAGACAGGGTTTTACCATGTTGGCCAGGCTGGTCTCAAACTCCTGCCCTCAGGCGATCCATTTGCCTCAGACTCCCAAAGTGCTGGGGTTATAGGTGTGAGCCACCGCACCCAGCCTGAAGCATTTTTTAAATATCACCTGGATGCATGAACAAAGAATAATGGGTTAAATGAAATGAAAATATGTAATCTCAAGGACTGATACCAACTTTGTGGGAGGTTTCTTAGGTGTGCCTAATTTAATATTTTAATCTAGAAAGTGGACAAAGATCTGACAAAGGGCTAATATCCAGAATCTACAAAGAACTGAAACAGATTCACAAGAAAAAAAACAAACAAACCCATCCAAAAGTGGGGGAAGGATATGAACAGACACTTTTTAAAAGAAGACATATATGAAGCCAACAAACATATGAAAAAATGCTCATCATCACTGGTCATAAGAGAAATGCAAATCAAAACCACATTGAGACACCATCTCATGCCAGTTAGAATGGTGATCATTAAAAAATCTGGAGACAACAGATGCTGGAGAGGATGTGGAGAAATAGGAACACTTTTACACTGCTGGTGGGAGTGTAAGTTAAACCATTGTGGAAGACAGTGTGGTGATTCCTCAAGGATCTAGAACTAGAAATACTAGTTGACCCAGCAATCGTATTACTGGGGATATACCCAAATGATTATAAATCATTCTATTATCAAGACAGAGGCCCAGGTATGTTTATTGTGGCATTGGTTACAATAGTGAAGACTTGGAACCCACCCAAATGCCCACCAATTATAGACTGGATAAAGAAAATGTGGCACATATACACCATGGAATACTATGCAGCC
>CAUYQU010066772.1:0-27003 GCA_963574635.1 Cheracebus regulus | reverse complement strand
GAGACGGAGTTTTGCTCTTGTTGCCCAGGCTGGAGTTCAATGGCACAATCTAGGTTCACTGCAGGTTCAAGCGATTCTCCTGCCTCAGCCTCCTGAGTAGCTAGGATGACAGGTGCCTGCCACCATACCTGGCTAATTTTTGTATTTTTAGTAGAGATGGGGTTTCATCATGTTGGCCAGGCTCGTCTCGAACTCCTGACCTCAGGTGATCTGCCCGCCTCGGCCTCTCAACGTGCTGGGATTACAGGCATGAGCCACCTCACCCAGCCAAGTTCTCGTTCTTCTTATGCTAATTTGAACATGCTTTTGCCATGAGATGTGCCTGTTCCTCTTTCACCTTCCATTATGATCATAAGCTCCCAAGACCTCCCTAGAAGCCAAGCAGATGCCAGCACCATGCTGCCTGTAAAGCCTGCAGAATTGTGAGCCAATTAAACTTCTTTTCTTATAAGTTACCCAGTCTCAGGTATTTCTTTAGAGTAATGCAAGAACAACCTATTACAATACATAGGTACATACATGAATGACAAAGAATGTCTCCTTGATCAGACTTTGGTCAGCTTCCTCTGAGCTTTCTGCATCACTGGGCCCAACCTGGGGATTCCTGTCTCTGTCCCTGCGGAGTCTAGTTTTAGCAAGAACCCTGCTAAGTCAGTTTAACCCCAATTCCCTGCCCTGGGTGTCTGATCACCCTCCATATCTGACCAAATTCCAACACCTGCCCCCGCCACGCCGCCCCGCTATGTGGATCACCTTGGCTCACCCTCAGCAAGAGTCCTGTTAGGTCAGGTGAACAGAACCCCCACTTGATGTCCTCTTCTCAGTGACTTTCCATCCACCACCGTCCACCCTGCTCCTTGGCTATAAATCCCCACATTTCCTTATTATTTTGGAGTCGACCCCAATCTGTCTCCCCTACTACAAAACCTCAGCGCAGTCCCTTACATCTGTGGCGACAGTTCTGAATAAAAGTCTGTCTTGCCGTTTTTAAAATGTCAGAATGTTTTCAGATGTGTGTGTGTATATCTATATCTGTAGACAGACAGACAGACAAAATCTCCAAAGAGCAGGTTTTCAATGTGCTTGCAATGTGCTTACTTTGTGCACATTGGAATCTTAACCCTCAAGCACATCTGTAAACAGCTTTCATGAGAACAGAGCCTGGGATGGATTTGGCGTGTAGACCACAATGCCAGGTAATGTGCCCTGTGTTTTCTGGCCACACAGCTGTAAGATTTCAAAAAGACCCAATCAACGATTCTAACCGAACTCTCTCCATGTATATATTTACTCACACACAGTATGACTCCCCGACTAGTGGTTAACGGACTTGCTTTCTGCGGCCGCAGAGGCGGTGGGCAGTTTAGCCATTTCTGGAAGAACCCTGCGCAGTCTTGACGCTCACTAAGCGCCTTCCTGGCCTTATAGGGTTGGGGGCAGAACCCGCTTCTGTCCTTACCAGGAGCACAGACCTGAGCTGGACTCCACTGCCCCGCCCCCACCCACCCTGGAAGCCAGAAACCCCAGGCATCCTCCCTCCCTCCCCTGCTGGCGACTGCGAATAACCCAGACCCAGACTTCGCGCGCTCAGGCCCAAATGCCACCAGCAGTCGGGCCCTGGGCCGGAAACCTCCCCGACGCGGGGCCGCGGACAGGGGAAGGGGCGGGCGCAGGCTGCGGGGCTGGCGCGGAGGATGCACGCGGGGCTCCTGGGGCTCTCCGCCCTGCTGCAGGCGGCCGAGCAGAGCGCGCGTGAGTGCCGGAGCCGAGGCTGTGCTCACCCCTGCAGCCCCCTCACCCCACCCCGGCGCCCCGGGCTGCCTGCGCCCAGCACTGCGCGCCCGCGATGCACGGTGGTAGCCACCCCACCTGCCGAGCACGCCCTCCAGTCTTTAGTGGACGCCCACGCATGCACGCTCTCCCACGGATGCATGACTTTCTTCCACTCATGCTTGGTCCTCTGCCCCCCGAGGGAAGCTAGACTTCCTCCCGCCCACGCACGACCTCCCCCCAGCCCACGATGCATGACTTTCCTCCACCCCTGCTCGGTTCCCCGCGCCCATGCACGACCCCCCGCTATGCCCCCCACGGATGCAAGATCCCCTCGCAGAGCCAGGGGAGATGTATCCGCCCTTCCCTCCAACACAAGCTTTGGAAAGTCCTGCGATGCCAAGATGTGCTCAGCACGAGTCTGGGGGTGCCCAGGCTCTCCCCCCAACCCCGGCCGGCCAGGGGGACCCTGAGTCTTGGAGGAAGCACGCAGGAGGGGTGGCGGCGGGGAGGGGGCACGGCTCCCGCATCCACAGGGCCCTGTCCGACCGCGCGACTCCGCTTCGGGGTTTAGGACGGGGCAGACGCGACCCTCCGGGGACACCTCGGTCCCTGGGGTGGCGGGGAGGAGGCGGGGGAGTCCAGAGCGCGCCAGCCGCGGCAGAGCAAGATGGCCCCATTTTTCGCGCCCTTTTAGTTTGAACTGGGAGGTAACTCCTTCGGTGCCGGGAGGAGCGTCTCCGCCTACTTCCACCGGGCTCCCAGCGGACGCCTCTTCCCGGGCAAAGTCCCTGTTGGGGTAGAGGGGGGACCCGGGGGCCGCTGGCTCGGGACTTTTCCCTGAGTTCACCGGCAGCGACCCTGTCGGTCCACGGTTTCCGAGGCGCGCAAAGCAGGACGCGCACTGAGGACGCGCAAGCACTGGGCCCCACGCCTCGGGCGGGGAGGGCCGAGACAGGACCCACGAGGATCGGCGCCCACCCCAGGTGTCCTCCTCTGCCCCCAAGCCGGGCACGGCCCGGGTCGCAGCATTCCCTAGCCCGGCAGGCCGGGTCTGCGCCTGAGGATTTTTGTGCAGGGGAGGCTGCCCAGGACGCTCGGGGTAGTGAGAGCTGGACCCAGCCTGGGCACTGAGCAAGAGCTGCTGAGCCCCGACCCCGCCGTCCAGAGCTGCAGCGTCCGTAGCTGTGCCTCGGGGCAGTTTCCGCAGTTTCCCCAAACTCGCGGCTTGTGTTCATTCATCCGCCTAGAACTTTACTGTTGGAAAACCCAAGTAACAGTGGTGTAGAAGGACGCCTGTGTGCGGTGCCCCTACCTGTGCCCCACCCCCACGACCAGCCCCAGACAACCCTCAGGAGCAGGGGCTGCTTCCACGGGAGTATCGGGGAGGTCCAGAGTTCCAGGCCAGGGAGTTTCCATGTGAAAGTAGAAGATGGACCCCACAGAGCGAGCTGTGATCACTCACGTCGAGTGCAGACCTCACAGGGACTAACAGTTCTGTGGTGTGGAGTTACTGGCTGGGGAGTGCAGATCCTCTCTCCACTGCGTGGCCGCACCCAACCACAGACGAGCAGAGCAGAGAGGAGGTTCCCTCGTTCTCCAGGATGCACGGGAGGCTAGGCACGTGGCTCAGGTCGCAACTCAGCCAGCAGCTCTGGAAAGCCGGGCACTGTCATTGGGCACATGCCGTCCCCGTGGCCAGAGGCCCTGCCGGCTCCCAGGCTGCTCCTAGGAGACTCTTGCTGGTGGTGGCGACACTGTGTTGGTTGGTTACTGTTCTGTTTTGTTTTGAGACAAGTCTCACTCTGTGGTCCAGGCTGGAGTGCGGTGGCGGTGGCGTAATCTCGTCGCGCTGCAAACTCTGCCTCCTGAGTTGAAGCCATTCTCGTGCCTCAGCCACCCCGAGTAGCTGGCATTACAGGCATGCAGTCACCACATCTGCTAATTTTTGTATTTTTAGTAGAGAGGGGGTTTCACCATGTTGCCCAGTCTGGTCTTGAACCCTTGACGTCAGGCGATCTGCCCGCCTCAGCTTCCCAAAGTGCTTTGGTTTTGTTTTGTGTTTTGTTGTTTCGTTGAGACGGAGTCTCGCTCTGTCGCCAGGCTGGAGTGCAGTGGCGTAATCTCGGCTCACTCTAACCTCTGCCTCTGGGGTTCAAGCGATTCTCCCGCCTCAGCTTCCCAAACAGCTGGGACTACAGGCATGCGCCACCATGCTCAGCTAATTTTTGTATTTTCAGTAGATAGAGATGGGGTTTCACCATGTTGGCCAGAATGCTCTTGATCTCTTGACCTTGTGATCCGCCCACCTCAGCCTCCCGAAGTGCTGGGATTACAAGTGTGAGCCACAGTGTACAGTGGTTTTGTTTTTAATGAGACAGTTGGTTAGGTGTGGCCAAAAGATGAGACACAGGAGAGGCTCTGGGATGCAAAGTTTGTTGTGCTCCCAGGTCCTAGGACAGAGGACATGGCACTCCATGCTGGGCCACAGGAGAATGTCACCAGGGTGGTCAGGAGGCAGGAGACAGGATCCGACAAGGGAAGTTGAGGACAGACCTTTTGCTAGGGCAGGGCACCAGCTTTGGATTAGCTCTTTGGATAATTTCTGTGGCTTTGGGGTATAAGGTGATGTCTAGTAGTCTGGCATTAGGCCTTGGGATGATTAAAGCAAAAGAAGCTTGCCTTCTGGTGGGTACAGGCCAGGTAGGGGAGGTCTGGCTCTGGATAGACGTAGTTCACATGTCAAAGGCAAGCTCCTGCCTGGGCCCTTTGCTAGCTCAAATAACTGCTAGCCTTGGGGAGGGGTGGTCACTCCCCAGCCAGAAAAGTTTTAAGAGGTCAGAACATCATAACATCCAGAAAATTTTTAATTATTCAAAAAGCAGCTACCCAGTCTCACTCCAGCCTTCCACTTAGCTGCCTGCCTTTCCTCTTCTCCCCCAGGCCTCTACACTGTGGCTTACTACTTCACCACGGGACGGCTTCTGTGGGGGTGGCTGGCCCTCGCCGTCCTCCTGCCCGGGTTCTTGGTCCAGGCCCTGAGCTACCTGTGGTTCCGAGCAGACGGGCATCAAGGGCATTGCTCCCTGGTGACGGTACACCTCCTCCAGCTTGGCGTTTGGAAGCGGTAAGAACAGCTCCTTTTTCTCCTCTGGAGCACAGGTGCACAAGTAGAAGGATTCTCCTGTCCCTGTGGATTCTGTCCTCAAGGTCATCAAGGTTCAGCATTGGGAAGAGGTTCAAAGCTGCCATGTCCAACCCCTGCTCTGATACCGGCACCCCAGGTCCGGCCTACACATTGCTGAGCATCTGCAACCTCAGGGGCTTTCTCTGTGCAGCTGGGACCTTATGAAAAGCTTTTTCTTGTCTTCAGTTGAAGTCCTGTCCCGCTGTTTTGTTGGTTGAGACTTTAGCTCTATATAAAGCAAATTGCTTAAGGCAGTTCCACCTACACACTATCACCTTAAAACAGAAAGGTTGGCATAGCTTTGGTGAACCACAGGCTAGACAGTGAAGCCAGCCTGGTGACATTTGCTTCAAGACTCGTACCAGGAAAAAGTCATTTGGATGCCAGGGGCAGTTTTTTCTGTACAGAAGTAGCCAGGGATGGTTCTGGGGCCTGGTGGGCTTATCCATGATCCACAGACCATCTTGGCAGGTGAGGAATCATTTTTTCTACTTTGAGAACCCAGATTGAGGGAGCTATCAGAAGAGATGTGTCAGTGAGTTTACATCAAGGGCACATTTCAGCTGCCAGCTGCCTCATAATTCCATTGGGTTGATAGGGATTTTTTTTAAGGGAGAAAAATTCAGGGGTCAGAGCAGCGAAGCCCTGCAGCTCAAGTGTTTATGAAGTCATAGGCACTGAGGGTCGGAAGGGTGTTCAAGGGGTCACGGCCAATGCGGCTCTGGATCCTGGGGATTTACGCCTCCACGCTATTCCCAAGACATTCTCTGGAGGTGCTGAAATGAGTGTTGAGCCCTACAGAGAGCATCATTGTGAGCAGGAAATGATGCCGCCCCACCCGGAGCAGAATCTCAGCCAGGAGGTAGAGGGTGCTTCTGAGAAAGACCTCAAGACCCACTCTCAAGTTCACTGGACCCTCAGAGTTGGAGCCTAATCTCTAACAGCACCAAAAGCACAGCCATTTTACCAAAAACTCGGCCTTTGTTTAAGCAGTGCCCTTCCTCTGAAAAGATAGGGCCCTTCTTTCCATGGGGGAGGAGGCAGAGAAGGGGCTTTCCAAGGGTCTCGTAGGATTAGAGCCTCTCCTGTGCCCTAGCTGCCATTGTCGTCCCTGTCTCTGATTGGCCCAGCACAGTAATAAATCCATAAGGGCACTGGGCCTTACTTGGCTTTGACCATCACAGTCCTAAGGCATGAGCCCTGGTGGACAGACAGGCTGTTGAGTGAGTCAGTTACCATGAGCTCACGTTTGGTATCCCAAAGAGACAGGCAAGCCCAGGTGGTGACTTAGAGAAGCTTCCTGGGTAATGGTTAGACAAGTCTGCCTTTGGAGGCTGTGTGGACCCTCAGGTCCCATGAAATCTGCTGCCTTCCTCAGAGATGGGACTGCCAGGGGACCACGGTGTGTCCAAATTCATGCTGCCAGTATTTCACAGTGGGCGCCACACTGTCTTTCCCATGTGCTCTTAATTTTCTTAAGTGATGCCATGACTTTCTGGTATACATGAAAAAACTAACTTGAATAATCTGGTATATATTAGTGAATTCATAGAGATAAATGAAGAGAGACATGAACATTAGAAATTGGGAAAAACAGTCATGTATATTTATCCTTATTTTCAAAAAGAAGTTAAGGTGACTTTAAAAATACACATCAAAATTTAAAAGAATGAAAAAGAAAAGACGTGAGAAAGGCCAGGTATAGAGATGACATGTTGGATACCAAGATAGAGCCAGAATGCAGAGCTATTGGAAGCGGGTCACAATTCGGCCCTAAGGTTTATAACAGCCAGTGCAAGCATAAAAGCCGCAAGATTTGCAGTGTTTCTCAGGTTAAACATGAACCAAAAAACAGAAACTTACTCACTTAGAGGAAAACTTTGAATGTTAAAATAGGAAGCAGTAGGTCTATTCCTCATTCCGAAACTAGCACATTCGGGTCAAAGAAAAGACTATTGTTTTTAATGAAGCAATCTGGTTTTGCAAATTGCAGTTCTGCAAAAGGACCGGTAGGGGAAGCCAAAACAATTGTGTTTTGCGCAATTTTGAATTGCCTAAGAATAGATCCCTTTGAGTGTCCTCATAACAAAATACAAAAGAATCTACTAACTGGGAAGCCAGTAAAACAGAAACCTCGTGAGGTAAAGTTGCTTAGAAAAGTGAAAGGATATGGCCAGGCATGATGGCTCACACCTATAATCCTTGCACTTTAAGAGGTGGAGGCAAGCTGATCTCTTGAGGCCAGGAGTTTGAAACCAGTCTGGCCAACATGGTAAAACCCCATCTCTACTAAAAGTACAAAAATTAGTTGGGCTTAGTGGCACATGCCTGTCATGCCAGCTGCTTGGGAGGCTGAGGCATGAGAATTGCTTGAACCTGGAAAGCAGAGGTTACAGTGAGCTGAGATGGCACCACTGCGCTCCAACCTAGGCAATAGAGCAGGACTCTATCTCAATAAATAAAAGCAAGGATTTAAGCCACAAGTGTATTCTTTTTAAAGTTCCCAATAATACACACTATGTTAATTTTAAGTCTGACTCTGTTCGAGAGAACCTGACATTAGTGGCTACTTATTTAAACAAAGACGATTACTTTCTTCTATTTAGGGTTTTTTTCCACTTCCACTTTAATACTGCATATTAACAACATCTTTTTCATCTTTCTTTATAAGAAAGATGGTTTTTTCATCTTTTTGTTCTCCAAAGAGATGACAACACACAGGACCTTGCAACAAACATCTGCCGATAAATGAATTCCCATCCCAGGAGGATCTGGGGGGGGATCTCAGGTCAGGGTGACCGCTGAGCCCCATAGAGCAGGCAGCCTGGGCTCCCTTGCCATGCAGCCGCTCCAGCTCAAAGAGTCCTGGGGTCAGGTACTGGCTCCCAGCCTGCCCCCACCCTCCCCAGATGTGGAGAGAGTGTGGCCTGGCTGAGCACCATGGGACTTGGGAAACTTACATCACTGACGTCTTCTGCTTGCAGTCAGAGCCTGGCAGCAGCCTAACTCGTAGCTCCAGGGAACTAGTAAGGGCATAGGATATTGCTTAGGACATTGTATGTCTCTGAATGAAAGGAGATCCCATTGAAGCTTGCCACAGTCTGGCTCCACGTCATGTGCCCTCTGCTGTTCCCTAGGCACTGGGACGCTGCACTGACCGCTCTGCAGAAGGAACAGGAGGCTCCCCATCGAGGCCAGCTGCAGCTGCAGGAGGCCGACCTGTCGGCCCTTCGACTCTTGGAGGCCCTGCTGCAGACCGGGCCCCACCTGCTGCTTCAGACGTATGTGTTTCTAGCCTCAGACTTCACAGATATTGTGCCAGGTGAGTAACTTTCACCACGGAGCACAGACTGCCTGACTGCCGAAGGGGGAAGGGAATGCAAGCCTGTTGAGCAAAACGCTCTCCTCGAGAGTTCCTCTGCTTAGGACTAGGACACCTGGCGCTCACTGGCCCACGACGATGCTTCAGATTGGTTTTTGCTGCTGCAGTGAGCTTACAGAGAGTTGGCTCCCTTCTTTCCTAAGGGTTATGTTCTAAAGTCAGCCCATAAGATAGCAATTGCCTATCAGCAAAATTATCCTGAAAATAACTTGGAAAGGCTGCCTGTCAGTCAACTCAGTGCACAGGTTTTTCTTGTATCTTTAATCGTTAGAATCATGCCTCACACCTGCAGTCCCGGCACTCTGGGAAGCTGAGGTGGATGGATTGCTTGAGCCCAGGAGCTCAAGACCAGCCTGGTGAAAACCCATCTCTGCCAAGAAATACAAAAATTAGCCAGGCCTGATGGCATGCAGTTGTAGCCCCAGCTGTTCAAGAGGCTCGGGTGGGCGCATCACTTGAGGCCAGGAGTTTGAGGCTGCAGTGAGCTGTGACTGCACCACCGCACTCCAGTCCAGTGACGGAGTGAGAATGAGAGCCAGTCTCAAGAAGATAAAGAGTAATTCTTAACGAAGCCAGAGGCTTACACCCTCAGAGCATGTGGAAACAGAACTCAGGCCCCGGCAACGTTTGTTTCCAGCTCCCACTCATTTCAGGACATCCACATTCTCTCCCTGTTCTCTCAGTTGCTTCTTTTTTCTCTCCCCCTCTCCCTCCTGCCATCCCCTTGTCTTCCCACCCCTTCCACCCCCCCCACCCCTCCCCTCCATATCTTCATCTCTCCCTTCCTGTTTGCTGAGTGTCCACAATTGCATATGCATAAATTAAATGCTTGACATATATGACTGCACTGTCCTTCTGTCCATCTTTATCAAATAGCCTGACACCATTTGATGTTTTCCTTCCAACGGCAAAGTACATTTGGGGTGGAGCCATGTTCAGAGCCTTGTAGGATCAGCTTTGTTATGTACAGAGGCCTTAGAGGATCAGGATTTGGAGCATTTTTTCATAAAGGGCATAGAAAGAAAGAGTCCTGCTCATTTGCTGGGAAGAGCATTTGGTACATTGCGCAGTGCAAATACTTCCTACGTATCCCTGTTTCTTCCTGAATATAAACACATGTATTTGAACACAGAGTTGTTATGTTACCGACTGGTCAAGGTGCTGGGTTAGTGATACCCTCTGTGCAGCCAGGCTTTAACAAGAGGCTACAAGTCCCATTAAAGAAACGCCATGAGAGAATCTTCACATGGTGCGATGATTTCCGAACCTTCAGAGCACACCATGTCTTTCTGCTTCCCTTGCAGGGGTGAGCACGCTGTTCTCCTGGTCCTCGCTCTCCTGGGCACTGGTGTCCTACACTCGTTTCATGGGCTTCATGAAGCCAGGCCACCTGGCCATGCCATGGGCTGCCCTCTTCTGCCAGCAGCTCTGGAGGATGGGCATGTTGGGAACACGCGTGCTGAGCCTGGTTCTGTTCTACAAAGCCTACCATGTTTGGGTTTTTGTGGTTGCAGGTGAGCTGAGCTAATGATCTGGTCATCTGTTGCTGCATAACAAACCAACGCAGAAATGAACGCCTCAAGAATAACCACTTACCATCCTCAATTCCAGGCCTGAGGGTGGACTGGGCTCTCTGCTGAATGGACCTTGCTTGGGGGGCCTCAGAGATAGCAGTGGGGTAGCAGGTGTTCAGATTCATAGGGAGCCTTGATGGGAATTAGCAGCTGAGAATTCCAGTGGAGAGGAACTGGAAACTGCCAGTCTTCTGTAAAAATAGGCTTAGAACGGACTTGGCACTGCTTCTGCTGTATTCTGTTACTCAAACCAAGCATAGCCAGCCCAGATTCAAGAGCATGGAGGACTAGGCTGCAGCTCCAGATGAGTACATATCCAGAGCAGGAAGGAACGCATCCTGGCTGTCTTGGGAGATACCCTGCCATAGCTCAGACATCCCAGCCCTCAAAACTACCAGCTAACTCTGGAGCAGAGAACTTCTCAGGAGACTTCTGTTATAGGTCAAAATATTTTATGTAGAAAAACTGTCACTCAAACAGGAGGGAGGTACAGGGTGCCACCTGCCTCACCTGATACAAAAACATACAGTATATATGTGTTACTGCAAATAGCCTCCAAAAGTGCACCATTTCCTTTGAATGCTGAATCTTGGACATCTCCTCTGTTGCAAATAGGACAGCTCCACTAAATCCAAGCACTCCCTCCTCCGTCAGTCTAGGCACACACAATATGAATGGCAATGACAGAGTCTCTCTGGCTATGGAGACTCCCTGAATAGGGCCTGTGTGTCCCTGCCAAGGGGAGCTGTCACCTCTGGTCATCAGTGAATATACTCTGCAAGAAGGAACAGTGTGCTCTTGTTTGAAGAGAATTGGAGACATTAAGAAATATTTGGCCCTTGGGCCTAGAGCAAACATTAAATAGTTATTGGCAGGAAAGAATTTTTTTTTGAAAAAGAAAAAAAAAAACAACTGTGCTCCTAAAGAGAGATTAGCTATTTTGTTATTCTTTTTTAAAAAATTCAGCTTGAAATCCAGAATGCTTTATTCATCTTAAAATATGGGAGAAAAAAATTACAGCTGTACCACACAGAGTTCTTTCCTTTGGGTGTGGAGGTTTTCAGCTCTCATAACAATTTTAAAATAATTGGCAGTCAGTTTTATAACTGCCCCCTTAAACACATTCTGGAACAAAAAGGGCATAGGTGTACAACATTTGGCAAGGGTTACTGAAGCTAGTCTATTTTCTCATCTTCAAGTTACATCAGATGCCCTTTATGTGGATAAAACAGGAGAATTCACGCACAGATAAACTGCACTGGTTTTCCCTGACCCTCAAATCTCTTCTGGGTCTTCTGATGGCTCTTCCTGAATGCTGAGTCAAATGTGGTGGGAGTGGAGGGCTTCCAGCCCCTGGTCTCTGTCTCCTTGCTCCTCCCCCATCTCCCTGTGTGGATCTTGACGTCTGCACCCGGCCTCTGTGCAGGTGCCCACTGGCTGGTGATGACATTCTGGCTCGTCGCCCAGCAGAGTGACATCATCGACAGTACCTGCCACTGGAGGCTGTTCAACCTGCTCGTGGGGGCCATCTACATCCTCTGCTACCTCAGCTTCTGGGACAGCCCTTCCAGAAATAGGATGTTCACGTTCTACATGGCAAGTGGCACTTTTCTTTATCCTAACATTTACAGTATATACAGCAACTGGAGGGGGGTGTGGGTGCGTGTGCATGCATGCACTGGTGTATGCCTATCTCTTGAAGAAGGAATAGCTTAGTTTAGGAAAAATCCTTAAAGGAATTACAGTCTTGAACAGAGATGACAGGTTTTGAAAACAGTAACCCAACCTCTAGTTGTGGCCCCCAAAGTCACTGTGGTGACAACTGAGGTGTATTTGGTGATGTCTTCACTACATCAGCCCACCTGCTGAATATCATTACAGCTCAACCGTATTACATCATATACTCACTGTCTTTGTTATTCAACTCCATTTGGGTGTTTATGATTAAGATCCAGGCATGGCCCCTAGAGAGTATCAGAAACACAAAAGTGGCCTAATACTTCTTCAGATGGCTTTGAGTCCAGTAGAGATTTCTTCCTATTTCTTTTAAAAATGTAATATTTGTTAGGTAAGTAAGCACCCAAATAACCAAAATAAGCAAGAATGTGGCTAGATTCCAGGAGAAAAAAATGTCCGGGACTCATAGGAGCAGCTGCCAGCACCACCTCTCTTCCAGATGACCAGAGACACCTTTTGCTGGACAGTGGAATTTGAGCTCGATTGTAATGGGCAAAGGAGAGAAAATGCCACCACGTGGGTGGGGGCATGGCTTTTGGAGTCAGGAAAGCTTGCACTGGAGCCCAGCTCTGCTGACGGCTACCACCAGCTGGCTTCAGCCAAGAATTTAAACTCTCTGAACCTTTCTAACTCACACAGGAAAGAGGCTGCCAGAGCCCAGGCCCTGGGTGGGCCCGGAAGAGGCTGCAATGCCTATCTGGAAGCCCCAGCCTTGGGCAGTTCAGCCCAGGGCCAACCCAAGCATCACCCACCTATGCTGAGCCCATTCCTGGGCCACTGGAGAGTGTATCACCCCCACATCCCTTCAAGTCAGAACTTTTCACACACACACTAGGAATAAATTACCCCCTTCTCAGTGTTCCTGTGAAAATTAAATAAGATCTACATACTTCGCAGGGTTCCTATAAAGACCAAATAAAATGATGTATGTAAGTATGTGGCGCAAAATAACCCATAAGCTGTAGCCATTATTAATATGAAACGGTGAGACTTTTGTGGGAGGAGTCAGGCATTCCAGGGTGGAGACCTGGGTGAAGGTAAAGGCAGGGATGCAGCTCGTGTCCCGGGAAGCGGAGCGTCTGGGATGCCTGCTGATTTTAGGACCATATAGCACAGCAACCCCATAGGCTATGGAGCCAGACAGAGCTCACAGGACTTGCAATGTTGGACGCATTACTGAACCTCACCGACCTCAGCTTCCACATCTGAATGCCGAGCATAACAGCCTGCATGTTGTGGATATGTTCACCTGTGACAGAGCCCAGGTCATGCATGAGCAGCCTCCGAACCCACATGATCCCTGCTTGAACAAAGTGGAATATTGATTTTCTCATCCAGTTTGCCGAAGTGACTTATTCATAGGCAGACACCCTGTCTGTGGATGCCCAGATAAGCAGGAGCTCGATAAGGAGGAATTGGACACCTGCCACCTTGTTTGCTTGTGTTTGTCACATTCGCACCTCTGTCAGCATGTCATTCCCAGGAGTTAGGAGGCTGTTACAGAAGGAAGCAAAGCAAATCCTTCATTTTTCCCAGCTGTCTCGTACCATCACTGGATCACTGAGTCAAGAGTGATGAAACAGGAGAAACAGCAATCAGACACCATCACGTTTGGAATAGGATCTGCACAGTGGCACGAGCGTCCCTATCTCTCTCCCTGTGCACAGACTGTCCAGGGCGGGCAGTCCTAGCCCAGTGGCCTGGATCCCAGCAGCATGTGGCAGGGAACATGGGCTTTACGCCTGGTGCCCAACCAGTCAGGGCTTGACCCCTGGATCGTTCGGTTCTGAACTGTACGAGAGTCATCAGGGACCCCCCTGCCCCCACACCCAGTTTTTGCATCTCTGTAATGGTGGTTGCTAAATGGATAGATGACAGAAGGAAAGCCAAGGGCCTGGCAGAGGTAGATGGATGGAGATGCTCTGAAAGATAAATAAATAATTTATAATAAATGAAGGAGACATCGGGGGCAAGAAAAGAGGGAAAGAAGGAAAAGAGGAAGGAAGGAAGACGGGAGAGAGGAAGGAAGTGGAGGAGGAAGGAAGTGGAGGGAAAAGATGTCCTACACCACCGGAAAGAGGTAAAATAGTTCCCAGGGTAACCCGTGAAACTACTCACATTTCAAGATAGCCTGCCAGTCTCATTCCGAGGTGGGGCTGTAGCCATGAACTGAAGAAAAGGCGGAGGTAACAGGTGGGCGTGCTCACCCCACACTGCACCACGCAAGCTGGCCAGACCTAGACATGGGCCCCTCTTTGCAGCAGGCAGCCCTGACTCCGTGACATGGGCCACTCAGAGCCCAAGGCAGCCTCTCCCGCTGTTCCTCAACACCCTCAGCCGATCTCCATTGATCCAATGTGGCCAAGTGGACAATGCCTGAAGCCAATACCTCTGGGCTGGTTGGCGATGCCCAGACTGTGCTCTTGGAAGCCAGAGGCCAAACTGCAGGGGACACACTGAGGCGCCACCCCCTGAGAGGTGCACCCTGCTGGCACAGACCCGTGCTGCCATCTGAAAGCATTCCCTTCTGCAGAGGGTTCTGGGACCCTTGCATAGACAGCAGCTCACACAGGAAACAGGCTGCCAGAGCCCAGGCCCTGGGGGGGGCCCGGAAGAGGCTGCGATGCCTATCTGGAGGCCCCAGCCTTGGGCAGTTCAGCCCAGGGCCAACGCAAGCATCACCCACCTACGTTGAGCCCATTCCTGGGCCACTGGAGAGTGTATCACCCCCACATCCCTTCAAGTAAGAACATAAAGTGTTTTGATTTTGATTTTATTGTTGTTGTTTTTGAGACAGAGCTTGCTCTGTTGCTCAGGCTGGAATGCAGCAGCGCCATTACAACTCACTGCAGCCTCGACCTTCTGGGCTCAAGTGATCCTCCCACCTCAGCCTCCCAAGTAGCTGGGATCACAGGCACATGCCAACATGCCTGGTTAGTTTTTACACTTTTTTGTAGGTCACCGCCTGGCAGGGGTGCAGGAGGTTTCTGCTGGAAGAACCTGGGGGCTGGGGGCCTCCAGCGCAGCCAGGCCTCAGCCCTGCTGGCTGTCAGCGGCACTCAGGGGGGCTTTTCTAAAGTGGAGATTCCCAGGCTTCCCTCAGAGGTTCTGACTCAGTAGGTGTGAGTGAGGCCTGGGAATCCATGTTTGTAGACAGCTACAGGTGGCACTATGACCGGCCTAACTCAGGAGCTACTCCCCTGTCCTCACCTCCTGCTCAGAGGCAAAAGCCAGCCTCTTCATCATTTTGGAACGTAATATATGACCCGGTCTCACTTCTTTCACTTGTCATGGGTCTATTCACGCCAGCACACATTCAGCCTCCTCCTGTGCTAAAAATGGAATTAGACACCACAGTGTGAGAGGGTCACGTCTCAGTGGCCACAAAGACACCAGCAAATCCATGCAGCCACTGTGAGCAGAGAAGTGATGCTATCAAAACCCCACAGCACACGAGAGGCAGAGCCTGGGAAAGGAAGGGAAGGGTTTACAGAGGGGACACGAGCGAGGTGCTGTGTGGTGAGCACGGTTGACCTGAAGAGAAGATGTGCAGGGTGGGAGCTGGGATGTTTCAGGCAAAGCCGCAGAAGCAATGGAAAGACCCTGGAGTGTCTGGAAATCCACAGGAAACTGATACGCGCGGCATCAGTGAGAAGTAAAGACCTGCGCTAGTTAAAAGCAATGAAAACACACTGTACTCAGCCTGTCGCCATAGGGAAGAGAGCCCTGCATGAACTAAGCCCACCTGCAAGTTGCGCAGAGGGGACTGTGGGGTTAAAAGGGAGGAAGGAGGAGGAACATGGAGGGACTTGGGCAAGGCGAGGGAAGTGAAAATTCACAAAAAGCAGGAAAGTGGGATCGTACCTGCGAGTGCACCATCTGCATTTGTTAACTGGCACCTGCCACTCGTTGGCAACAGAAACAAATTTCTCATTTCTTTATGATGGGAGGCAGGCATCAGTCATGTTAGAGCAATGCACCCACCAGGCTTGGAGTTTATATTTAAATAGATGGCTTTTGGGTTCTCGAGGAGACAGTTCTGGATAATAGAAGATGTATATCTCACAGCACACCAAAACGATTTGCAATTGCAGGGTTTCTATAGTAACTGCTCTGAAAGGGAGTTCAGGATCCCATCGGTCCAGCACCAAGTTTTGGCCAGAACAAACAGTACATTCTCCTGGCAGCATTGAGCTTTCTTAGGCAGGAACTTAAAGGAGACTGAGGTCAGCATGGTAGGGGTGAGGCCTTGAGCTGCTGGAAACTGTCCATGTTTGCTCAAGTCTCTCGGTGTGGGGAGGTGAGGGGAGTCATATGTGCTGAGTCTGGAGCCCTCGTCGGCCAGGGTTGAAGCCTCATTGAAAAGAAAGCTCAGAGGAGCCTGACTGGAGTTTGGTTGAGGAAAGACTCTTTGTCAGCGTAATGTCATTTGGGGAGAGTCTGCTGGAAGATGACCCCAGAAAGGAAAACTGGGGCTAGCTGGCAAACAAGACCATCAACTCTGTTGAGAAGTGGGGACTGTAGGTCAGGAGCTGTGGCTCACGCCTGTAATCCCAGCACTTTGAGAGGCTGAGGCAGGCGGATCACCTGACGTCAAGAGTTCAAGACCAGCCTGACCAACATGGAGAAACCCCGTCTCTACTAAAAATACAAAAATTAGCCAGGCATGGTGGCACGCGCCTGTAATCCCAGCTACTCAGGAGGCTGAGGCAGGAGAATCGCTTGAACCCAGGAGGTGGAGGTTGTGGTGAGCCAAGACCACGCCATTGCACTCTAGCCAGGGCAACAAGAGTGAAACTACATCTCACACACACACAAAAAAGAGAGAGAAGTGGGGACTGGATCCTGAGTGAAGGTGGGACTGTTTTGAGGTGCATGGGGGAGAAATGGGAAGGTACAATCTCTGGGTGAAGCAGGTCACCCCAACATTGGTGTGGAGGAGAGATTTCAGAGACAGAATAAAGGTAGGAGGCATGGGGCCGGAACCACGCCACTGCAGAGTGGGGAGAGAAAGATGCCTTCTGTACTGGCTGCTGGCCAAGGCTTTCAGTACAGAAATCCTGCCCAGGATGTTTAAGATGACGAAGCAGCTCCTCATCATCTTTTTTATTTCTCCTCTTATTTGAATTTTTGAGAGTGAAAACGAAGCCCATGAATAACCCTGGCAAATCTTTTGAAGACTTTTAGAAAATCAGCATATAATTGGTTATTTTAAAATAAATAACATACACAGTATTTAAGTATATCTTCTTTGAATTATGTCGAGCTCGTTTACTTATTTTAATGAAGATATACATTTTTATATTTAAAAATTGGAAAGAAAAGTTAATAAGCCGACCCAGATTAGCATACCATGAGCTTTCTGGACGATCTGCCGTTTTGAGCACTGTGGCCGCTGGGCCAGGCCCCTTTATTAGCCCGCGAGCTCCCGTCTCTGGCTGCCACCTGGTGGCCGCAAGGTGAATTTACCTGATGGCTGCAAAGCAATTATTTTAAAGAAAAAAAAATCCTAAAGTTAGAAAGTTTGTGACCTTAGCTACCTGCAATTTCAGTGGCGTCATGAGCTGTGCAGCTACATTTAATTATAACATTAATGCATGCCTGCCGTTAGCGTGAGGATGGAGAAATCTGCAAAGTAGAAATAAAAGTCTCCTCTCAGCCCAGACTGACTCTAAAGGCAGCCCCAGCCATTTGACGAATGCTGTTACACTTCCTGGGCCTTTGTGAGTCTGCAGACACTTTAATGAACCACCCCGAGAACAGGGAGGCTCTCTCTTTGCCAGAGAAGGTCTTAGTGGGACATAGCTCTGCTCCTGGGTAGGCCAAGCAGCCTGAGGTTCCCAGGGGCACCCGGGATGGAGGGGAGAGGAGCCGCCGCGCTCACAGGATGGGGGGCCCCTGGGGAGGTGCACCTGGTGAAGACTGGGGCTCTGTCCTGGGGCCTGCAGGTCATGCTGTTGGAGAACATCATCCTGTTGCTGTTGGCCACGGACTTTCTCCAGGAGGCGTCATGGACCAGCCTGCAGATCACAGCGGGGGTGCTGTCTGGATTTCTGATTGGTGAGACCCAATGTCGCTTTCTTATCTGCATCCCTGCCCTCAACCTAATTTTTTAACAGTGGGCGCAAAGGGCAGGAAACTGAGTTCAGACGTGGTTCACTGGAGACCAGGGAGCTCCGCTTCATCTGCCTTGCTCAACTGTGCTTGGAACCTCATACAAAACTGGGGCTGCCCACCTCGACCCCAAAGCCCCCGTCCTCCCCGGAGCTTCCTGCAGGATTAAGGACGTGACTTCCCTCTCCCCTCCCAGCTCCTGACATGGCACCCCTGCAGCCCATAGGCAAGCACCCTGGGAGGTGGGTGCCCTCTAAGTGGAGGAGAGGAAGGTGACGCACAGAGGAGGTCGAGTCCCCAGAAGACCTGATGGTTTGTGACAGGTAGAGCTGAGACTCAAGCCTGGCTCCACTGCAGGCCTCAGCACAGGCCTGGCAGCTGTCATCAGCCATGTTTTATGAATGCATGGCCCCAAAGTCTGTGCCATGCCCACGGTGATGACCTCGCTTCCCAGATTGGCGTGAGCTCTGCAGGGATTCCGCCCCCCTCTCGAAAGGTGCAGACACCAGCCTGATCTCCCAGCACAGCGGGCTCACTGCTACCTCTGCCTCCCAGGTTCAAGTGATTTTCCTGCCTCAGCCTCCCAAGTAGCTGGGACTACAGGCGCATGCCACCACACCCAGCTAATTTTTTGTATTTTTAGTAGAGATGGGGTTTCATCGTGTTAGCCAGGATGGTCTTGATCTCCTGACCTAGTGATCCACCTGCCTCAGCCTCCCAAAGTGCTGGGATTACAGGCGTGAGCCACTGCACTCAGCCCAGCTCCTTGCTTTTTATGGCTAAGTCATATTCCACAGTTTGGATGGACCACAGCTTGTTTCACCATCTGGTATGTCCTTTTTAAAATAATCATTTGAATAGCAGAGCACTGATTTCTAAGCTGCATATGTGGATAAATGGCCTCTGGGAAACTGAGGACATCGGGCTGCCCAGGTGAGAAGCACCGCTCTCAGCACATTGCATGGTGGTCTGGGTGTTCGTGGCATATTTCAAGCAGTCCTTCCTTCAGGGAGGGGCCATGTGATACTTGGAATGAAGGGGCCTTGCAAGCCAGGAGGTCTAACAACTAATCCAGATTTTCCAGTTCAGGGGAGGTATAGCTGAGTCCTGGGGAACACAGTGTGGTGGGAGGGAAAAATGTCCCCTCATCTGCTTTCTGGATTTTAACACTAATTCAGAAAAGATGTCCCACACCACTCCAAAAACCTGTCACACTCCTGGGAGTGGATGCCTGGTTTCCTCCCAGTTTCACTCCAGCGAGAAGGCATTTTCACAGCCGAATGCTGGCTCACGGCACAGCAGGAGAGCAGTGAGCAGGAAACCCATAGCCACAGGAGCACTGAGCACCGAGGTGGCCGCCAGCTCAGAGCCAGGTCTCCATCCTCCTCTGTCCTCTGATGGAGCTGTCAAACCCCTGGCTCCCAGGTGACCCTTGGGAATCCTCGGTGGGAAGATCCAACACAAATTACAGTCCAAAGAGCACAAGCTGGCATCCAGGCTCCTCCCTTTCTATCCTGTGACCAACATTCATTGAGTACCAACTGCGTGCCAGCCTGGGGATGCCACCAGGAACCCCCAGATGACATGGCCTCTGAAAAGTCTGTGTTCGCTGAATAAGGGTTCCCAGGACTTCTGTGATCAGGGGACTTTGTTCATCTTTCCTGGCCAGTTTTGAGAATTCAAAACTGCAAAAATTGTCTGAGTAGGGCCTACAGCAGAGGTGGCACTGAACATGGGAATTCCATCTCCTTTTCCCAGCTTTGAGCCTGGGCACTAACCAGCTGCTTGACCTGGGCCTCCCAGTCTCCCAAGACACAAGAGAGGGTTCAGGGGTGGGGGATGCCCTTCATGGGGTGTCTTTCCAGCTCCGTTGTGCTGCGATCTCCTGGCCCTCTCGGGCGTCACTTCAGGTTTCGTGCTGTTTATAATGAGCACCCTGAAACCAGGCACTTGATCCAGTACAACAGGAAACTGGAAATAACGTGGGAGGCTTACTGGAATGCTCTGGTAAAGAAATTATTGCAGCAGTCAACACTTCTGATCAAAATGAATTAAACTGACAACAATGTGATTAAGATGTTTATGCACAAAGGAAGTGTTGTTGTTGTTCATGGAAATTCCTTGAAATGGGTTTTGGATGAATCTGATTAACCTCTGTTTATGTCTCACTTGTTTCTGAGGCTCTTACCCCCTCCCTTCCCCCAGCTTTGTAACCCATCAGCCACGGTATTGATGGCTGAATTTGGAGTATGTGATCCAGTTACTCGAAAGTAGAATGCATAATGCTACCAAACATGTACCTGTGTGTACACACACACATGCACGAATGCACACTCACACACACATTCACATGCATGAATGCACACTAACACACACACCTAGATTACTCAACAGGAGCTGCCCTCCAGACAAAAGCATAGGAGTTAAGCCTTGTTATTCGTGTTTAAGTTTAGAAATATTTACAGTTTAGAGAAGCTGGAAGCTACTAAAATTTCCCAAAAAATATCCAGTTCTCAGCCTCCAACAAGAGTCCTATTTTGGATCCCAGATTATCTTGCCCTACACGAAATGGCCAGAACCTGAAACGGCAAACCGCAGGGAGGATGCCGACTTCAAAGAACGTAACCTTAAGGTCTTTTTGTTCTTTTTCAGGCAGTGTTTCACTGGTAATTTATTACAGCCTGCTGCATCCAAAATCCACAGACATCTGGCAGGGCTGCATAAGGAAGTCCTGCGGCATTGCAAGAGGTGATAAAACAGAGACAGGCGCTTCTCTCCGGGCCGTGGCTCTAGCTGGGAAGAGAAGAGAGAGCTCAGCCTCATGCCAAGGGGCAAGTTACGAGCTAGCCATTTTGGGGAAGCCCCCCAGCCCTGAGCAGATCCCTCCAGAGGCAGGGCTGGGGACCCAAGTTGCTGTGGAGGACTCCTTCCTCAGTCATCACCACTGGCTATGGGTGAAACTTGCCCTGAAAACAGGAAATATGTCTAAGATCAATGCCGCCTTTGGAGATGACAGTCCCGTCTACTGGCCACGTGCGTGGGGGCTGAGTCAACAGGATGATCTGCAGAAGAAGGCCCTATCTCCCCAGCAAGAGCTCCCATCCTCCTCCCGTGAGCCCTCAACCTTAGAGGAAGGCTCCGTGTTTGGAGGTGTCTCTAAAGCAGAGGCCGACCCATTGGAAACCTCCAGTTACGTATCTTTTGCCAGCGATCAGCAGGATGAGGTGGCTACCCAGAACCCAGCAGCCACGCATCAGGAGGGCACCCCACAGGCAGGAGCTGCTGCTGTTTCCGGGACACAGGGGAAGGGGACGGGGGGGCAGCCAACAGGAGGGGAAGGACAGCAGAGCTCCACATTGTACTTCAGCGCCACTGCAGAAGCGGCCACATCCTCACGACAAGAAGGCAGCCCAGCTACTCTGCAGATGCCCCACTCTGGAAGGAGGTTGGGAAACAGCAGCCCTACCCAGGCTGCCTCGCCCCAGCCAGTGGCCAAGCCCTTCCCGGTCACCATGGCTGACATTAGCCCCATCCTAGGCACAGGCCCACGCAGAGGCTTCTGCACCCATACAGGCTTCCCTGGAAGAGCCCTCGGTATCTCAGAGCTGGAGGAGGAGCAGGAGCCCACAAGGGACCTAAGTCACCAGGCAGATGTTGGCGCATCGATGTCACTGCCACAGCTGAGGACGGCCCATGAGCCCTGCCTTACGTCCACCCCTAAGTCTGAGTCTATCCAAAAGGACGACAGCTACAGGGAACAGGTGAAGCAGGAGCCGAGTTTTTACATCTGACCACAGTCATGGGGGGATGACAACAGGCTGGTGAATCAAGCTGCCATTTGGTGCAGTGGAAGGAGAAATCCCACTTCTGCTGACACCCATGTCCTTGGGCACATCACTGTCCCCTCTGAATCTGTATCTGCACCCTTGAAAAATGAGGAAACAGGGCTGGGTGATTTCTCAAACCCACTGTCAACATCACAGACCCCACACATGCATCGGAGAGACTCTAACACGCTATGGAGGAGGAGAAAGAGATTCCAGTCAAAATTGCCTGTTGCCTTTTATGAACTATAGGTTCCCCTATTTTATCTTTTTGCTGTGGCCTATAGGAAACACAAAGGTAAAATCTAGATTCCTATTTTATTCAGAGTTCTTGTTACAATTAGTCTTGCCTCACACTTAGTGGTCATTAATCTTGTTTTAATACATTCTAACTGCATTATGTTATGAAATCTCATGGTAAGATAATGTGAATGCTTTCTAGTAGATAAGGACTGTGTGCCTGCAATAACTAACATAACTGAAAGTGCACATGTCATTCTAAGATTCCCCCATCTTTTGGTTAGGGACACTATTAGATCCCTTAAAAATGAAGAGTAGAATCACTTAGCTCAGCCTCACTCACACTGAGGGCATGTGTGACATGTTCTGCGACACGCTCTCAGACCGTCAATGTCCTCCTGGCCAGCGCATGCATGCTATTTTTCTGTGAAATGTGCAGCTCCTCTTGTAGCAGGCCGGCCGGCCGGCGGTTCTCTTCCAGCTCCCACCGCTGCTGTTACACCCCATCTCCTTTATCTCCAAGCTTTGTTCCCGCCCTCCACTCCATGTGAGACACCATCTGTGATTTCAGCCCATCCAGGAAGAAGGGAGCAAACGTCCATTCCTCTTGCACTCTCCTTCTCTCTCATTCCTCCACTTAAAAGCGTTCTTTGTGGCTAGGTATGTCCATCATTTCTTTAAGCCTTCCTTTGTAGCCGATTAAGGAAGTCCAATCATAAACCATCAAACAGAAAGGCACACAGAGGGCTGGATGCTATTTGGGGATGGGTGGTTTTGTTTTTTTTCATTTAATTTGTTTGTTTGTTGAGAGAGGGCCTCACCCTGTCACCCAGGCTGGAGTGCAGTGGCACCAATCATGGCTCACTGCAGCCTCAACCTCCAGGGCTTAAGCAATCTTCTTGCATCAGCCTCTCAAGTAGCTGTGACTACAGGTAGGTGGGCACCATGCCTGGCTACTTTTTGGTATTCTTTTTTTTTTTTTTTTGTAGAGTCAGGTTCTTGCCATGTTGCTCAGGCTGGTCTCCAACTCCTGACAAAGCTCAAGTAATTTTCCCACCTCAGCCTCCCAAAGTGCTGGGATTACAGAAGTCAGCCACTGTGCCCAGCCAGGATGGGTAGTTTTTATCCTCTGCAAACACTTCTGGATTAGGGGACACTATTACAGCCCTAAAAAGGAAGAGCAGAATCCCTTAGCTCAGCCTGCCAAGTACTAAGGGCATGTGCAGATGCTGTCTGCAATAAGCTCTCAGACTATCAGCATTCTCCTGGGCAGCCACATAAGCCAATCGGGGATAGCAGACCAGTGGCTACAAACTTTCGATACAACACAAAGATAACGAGAGTTTGGGTCAGACGTAGGCACTCACACCCATAATCCCAACACTTTCAGAGGCTGAGGTGGGAAGATCACTTGAGGCTAGAAGTTCAACACCAGCCTGGGCAATGTAGTGAGACCCCCATCGCTAGTAAAAATACAAAAATTAGCATGGTGTGGTGTCACACACCTGTAATCCCAGCTTCTCGAGAGGCTGAGGCACGAGATTCACTTGAACAGGGAGGTGGAGGTTGCAGTGAGCTGAGATTGCACAGCTGCACTCCAGCTCAGGCGACAGAGCAAGACTCTGTCTCAAAAAAAGAGAAGAGTTTGCTAACAGAACAAAATCATTCATAGTTATAGTCACTGTGCTATTCCAGCATCTCAGTCCCTCCTCCACGCAGTCTCTCGCCCAAGCAGGTGAGAGCAGGGTCCTCCTCTCTGAATCCTCACTGGCTGTCCCCATTTGTCCTCCAAGACTCCACTCAAGTATCACCTCTTGGCATCTTCCTGGGCCCTCCCCAACCTGCCCTCTGCCCCCGGGTTGTACTCCACTGCCCTTTGCCCTGTGGTGACCTCTTCCTAAATGGGAAGCCCTGCTTCCCTGAAGGCTAATTAAGGGTTGCAGTCCTCACTCTGGGCTAACTTTAAGGCCCAACAGAGTGTCCAGCAAAAGGAGGCGTTGGACCATTCAACAGGATGAATTAACTAACGAGCGGGGCCGTACGCATAAATTTCGGCTTGAGTGCATATCCTGGTTCAACAGCATTTGTCTCATGGGTTAAAAGTAAGGGTGGGATATGGGGAATTTGCTCCATTCTTTTCAAACTTCCTAGCCCTTGAATAGCCCGGAAAGCTAGAAGTCCTCTTCATTCATTGATTCATTTAAGGAATGCTAGCTCAATGTGACAGGCACTGAGAATACAGAAATCAAGGCATGCGCTAGCTGTTCAAGGCCTCATGGACCAACACGGGCTTCTCAAATAGCCTCTTCACTTCAGGCCTCCAGAAAGCATATCGCCCGGTGGTGAAAAGGATCAGAAAACATACGTTATATTTATTAGGGAAGACTAATCAATGGACACTTAATTCAAAAATGCTTGCTGAGCACCTACCGAATGCTAGTCATTAGGATCACAGAGCTACACAGAAGAGCTGTGCCAGGCGCCCGTGGCATCAGTGGGAGGAGCAGGTGAGAGCTTTATGGATCCCCCTGCGAGACGGCTGCAAGAACCCTCACCAGGCTGGCTTAATAAGGACGTGGTTGTCATCTTCAGGGACCCAGCGCTGTTCTGGACAGGAGAGATTCTATTTTCTTCCTGCAGTTTCTTATGAGCCATGAAGAAACTCCTTAGGGTTCCAGACAGGATCTTTAAGACAGAGTTACCCAAGGGTGGACAAGGCTGTCCCTGGGGATGAGTGCATAAAGCCAGAACAGCCCCTCAGTGAAATGACTAAGAAGGAACCTCGAGGACTAGAAGATGCAGTTGAAAGTGACTTTCCAGGTGCTGACCTGGGACTTTAATGGCTGGGCATGGGTGGTGAGGAGGAGGTACAGCAGGTGGAGACTTTCAGGTCTGTTCCAGGATGTTTTCCATTTTTTTTTTTCAGATGGACTTTTGCTCTTGTCGCCCAGGCTGGAGTGCAGTGGCAGGATCTGGGCTCACTAAAACTTCCACCTCCTGGGTTCAAGTGATTCTCCTGCCTTAGCCTCCTGAGTAGCTGGGATGACAGGTACCCACCACCATACCTGGCTATTTATTTATTTATTTATTTTAGTAGAGATGGCATTTCACCATGTTGGCCAGGCTGGTCTCAAACTCTTGACTTCAGGTGATCCACCCCCCCAGCCTCCCAATGTGTTGGGATTACAGATGTGAGCCACTGTGCCCAGCCCATTTTCTATTCTTAAGAAAGGAGGAAGCAGAGTATGAAAACCAGGGCATCATGAGAGACCTGAAGATGAGCACGTCGGCTCCCTGCCTTCATGGAGCCTCTACGGGTCCGGTTTTACAGTTATCCAAAATAACCAGCCTTGGGTATCTATGACGTTTCACAACAGGAGACCTCATGCCTCTGCCCATGGGAGGACACAGAGGACCTCAGTGGGGACAGAAGGGCCTTCTTGCCACCAGCTCTCAGGACTCAATGCTTACTGCTCTCTTAGGGAGAAGGGATTGGATGGTGCATTGGACCTCACTAGCCCCCATCTGGATCTTTGTGGCTGGGCCCCTGGCATATGACTATGACATTTGGAGACAGCTGTGCTAATGCCCTTCAGACGGAGACCACCAGGAGCCCCAGTAACTGAACCAGGTGGGTTTATGACTCTTCTCAGCAAAGAAGTGTGCACACCATGGGAGACCGTGGGGCCCCTCAGTCTCCAAAGGCTGAAGTGGGCAGACTGCTTGAGCTTAGTCAGGAGTTGGAGACCAGCCTGGGCAACATGGCAAGAATCCGACTCTATAAAAAAAAAAAAAAGAATACCAAAAAGTAGCCAGGCATGGTGCCCACCTGCCTGTAGTCCCAGCTACTCGAGAGGCTGATGCAAGAAGATTGCTTAAGCCCTGGAGGTTGAGGCTGCAGTGAGCCATGATTGTGCCACTGCACTCCAGCCTGGGTGACAGGGTCAGGCCCTCTCTCAACAAACAAACAAATTAAACGAAAAAAAAAAAAACAAAACCGCCCATCCACAAATAGCATCCAGCCCTCTGTGTGCCTTTCTGTTTGATGGTTTATGATTGGACTTCCTTAATCGGCTACAAAGGAAGGCTTAAAGAAATGATGGACATACCTAGCCACAAAGAACGCTTTTAAGTGGAGGAATGAGTGAGAAGGAGAGTGCAAGAGGAATGGACGTTTGCTTCCTTCTTGCTGGATGGGCTGAAATCACAGATGGTGTCTCACATCGAGTTGATGGTGGGAACAAAGCTTGGAGATAAAGGAGGTTAGAAAGTACTATGAGGATTTGGGCTTTGCAGGGTGAATCTGGGAGGGGCAGGGAAGCAGGACCCACTCGGGGCTGGGGGCAATGCTGTGACTGGGTATTGCAGTCAGTTGCATCTGTAGGGAGAGACTCAAGCAAGCATAAAGCTGCAATGGGTAAAGCCATCACCCATTTAGTGGGAAAGGGGAGCTTGGTGTTTTGTGGTTGCATGGGGACCTTTGGTCTTGCTGTGTCACAGTCTCCAGTGGCCGCGTCTGAGGGTGGTGTCCTGTGGGAGGTTTTGTAGCCAACAGGAGAACACAGGGCCAGCCTTTAAGCATCAGACCAGGTCCCAGAGGTTGGGGACTGCTCTTTTCTTTGTCAGAATATTGGTGGGTTTGTAGATGTTTGTTAGGCTAAATATTATCTACTGGATCACAACCAAAGCAGTAGCTTTTCCTGAGTCCCAGCGGCTGGTCCCTCATCCTCCAGCTATGTCTGGACCCAAGTTTGCATTTCAGCCCATCCCGTCCTTAGCACAGAGAGGACCTCCCACAGACCAGCTGCATGTGTCCCCGGTGCACAGCCCATCCTGTCCTTAGCACAGAGAGGACCTCCCACAGACCAGCTGCATGTGTCCCCAGCGCACAGCCCATCCCGTCCTTAGTGCAGAGAGGACCTCACATAGACCAGCTGCATGTGTCCCCGGTGCACAGCCCAACCCGTCCTTAGCACAGAGAGGACCTCCCATAGACCAGCTGCATGTGTCCCCGGTGCACAGCCCATCCTGTCCTTAGCACAGAGAGGACCTCCCATAGACCAGCTGCATGTGTCCCCAGTGCACACCGTCGTCCCGAGACTGGAAACAGCCGTGTCTATCACAGAAGCCCAAGGTCACACAACTGGGACCCATATGTCCAGGGCCAGCCTGAGC
>CAUYQU010066770.1:0-27952 GCA_963574635.1 Cheracebus regulus | reverse complement strand
TGTGGCTCCTCTGCCGGGAATCTCCCGGTCTGTGGGCAACAAAAATTCGTCAGAAAGTGCGGCGTCCACTCGTTCTCTGTGCTTTCACTGGGAGCTACATTCCTGAGCTGTTGCTAATCGGCCATCTTGGATCTCTCTCCTAAAAAAGATTATTTTTACAGTATTTTGTGACCCATTTGGATGGTTTAATTAAAAGTGCACTTTGATTTTGCTGTTGACAAAACACAGTTCTTAAAGCTTTGAAAATAATCAGTTTGATAAAGATTTTATGTCAGAAAAGGTTTTGAATCTTCACCTCCACCTCCTTTTGTGCTCATCATTTCTGCCAGGAGGGTTTCAGGTTTGGAGTCAAGGGGTAATTAAGGAGCTTCAGATACTTGGCATTTGCTAATATGATTATAGGGAGATCAGCAAAGGATTGTCCCTCTGGTCCTCCCCTAGACCACATTGTGACTTAGAGTCTCGAGATGTGGTGTTTTTCCATCTCAGTTTCACATAGATGTGTTGAGCTAGCCACATTCGTTAGAAGTGCATCCTAGAAATACACTCACAAACCGAGCCCTTCTACCACCGTAACCCTTTTCCACAATTGAATGTTTGTTTGGTCTGTGACCTTGAGATCCAGCTGGTAAGATGGGGTGGGTGGAATCATCAGGGATAAAGATTCTGTGGGTTGTGAACTGACAGAAACCATTGAACCTGTACAGGAAAGATATTTGAAACTAACAGTGATTCTGTATCAAAGAAGTACCAGTAAGCCAGTTACTGCTCCTTAGGTAGTGAAATAAGAGACAGGTGTGGTGGGGTTTTTTCGTTGGTTGTTTTTGAGACAGAGCCTTAGGCTGGAGTGCAGAGGTAGGATCATAGTGTACTGCAACCTGTAATTTCTGGACTCAAGCAATCCTTCTGCCTTAGCCTCCCTAAGTGCTGGGATTACAGGCATGAGCCACCACACGCAACTAGCATGTTTTGGATACTTACTCCAAGTGTTACTCTTAAGTTAAGAAAGGGTTCCTTTTACATAGCTGTTAGCCCAGCAAATACTTTTCATGTTTACCTTGGTGAAGTTCACATCCAGATGACCTCATTGTTGTGATGTATATCCTAATGTAATGACATTGGCTGCATCAGTTTTAGTTTCTACTTAATGCAGAGGCCTTTAAAAATGACTTAGAAGATCAGTGTTGGTTGAAAGCAGTTTCAACTCCGGTTTGGTCATCAACACAATTTATAGACCTTGTGCTCAAGCTTCCTGTCTCCCATCGGGCAGATGTAATTTGCCATCCAGTCTACCTGTGGGTATAACTGTGACATGGTAAAAGCCCCATAAAACTGCATACCTCAACCATACCTTGGCCTTCTGTTTAAACTGCTCTCTGTAACCCCTAATGTGACAGGCAAGCAGTCCAAACCCACACCATCTTGGCTCCTGCACCTTGTAATAGGTAACTGAGGTCTGTAATTCCCATCCACTACCCAGACAATGTGTAAACTAACGCTTATCTTGACTTCTGTAAACCACTTAAGTAATAATCGGAGTGACAAAAGTCGCCTGGCCCTTGGAATGTCCACAGCCCCACACTCTCACCCTCTCCCCGCAGAAGGTGATTTGTAAATTCACTAGCCCTCGGAATGTCTGAAGCCCTCACCCCGACCCCCCCCCAAATCCTCATCTCCGCCCAGAAGATGATTGACAGAATTCACCACCACCACCCCCTCCCCGCCCCTCACTCTGACTCCCAAAGTGATTTTTACAGGTATGAAAGGTCTTAACACCCGCTTTTCGGGGCAACAGGTTGGAGAGACGTGAGCCCTTTGTGGTCACCGGAAATAAAGACCCTGCAATTTGGCAAACTTTTGTCTTGGTGTTGACTTTCTATGCTCAGTTCAGTACAACGTAACAGTGCCCTTGGTGACTTTTGGTTGAAGGCTTGCAGATATTTAATATATGTAGAATATATATTAATTTTATTAAAATGAAAAGTTTTATTCAAATGTTGATTTACATGGGACAATTTAAAAAAAAACACTGCCTGTTTTCCAAATACGTAAATACTTTATACTACCATTTCTTTTTTTTTTAAGTTTGTAAATATGATGGAAAAGCTGAGGTATATATTGTGTAAAACATGAGTGTTGATCTGTTTCTGTTACCAGAGCTGTCTGATGTACAATAATGGGAAACCACATTATAGATTCTGGCTCAGAATCCTAGGATTTGGAAGCTAGGCGATTACCCAGGCTAAACCTTTCAGGAGCCAGATGTTCCTAGTGGTCCGAGGTGGCCTTAGTCAGGAAATGAAGAGAGAAGAGAAAGGCAGCCCTGTGCTTAAAATGCTGAGAGGCGTTTTACAGGAGGAAACAAACTGATTGTTGATGGAGAGGCCAGCAAGACTTGGCAAGGGAAGCTGGAGTATGTGGTATAACTAAAGAATCAAAGGCCAGGCATGGTAGCTCACGCCTATAATCTCAGCGCTTTGGGAGGCCTAGGTGGTTGGATCCCTTGAGGTCAGGAGTTCAAGACTAGCCTGGCCAACATGGTGAAAACCCATCTCTACTAGAAATACAGTAATTAGTTGTGGTAGTGCACACCTGTAGTCCCAGCTGCTCAGGAGATTAAGGCTGGAGAATCCCTGGAACCCAGGAGGCAAAGGTTGCAGTGAGCCAAGGTTGCACTGCTTCACTCCACCTACTTGGGTGATGAGTGAGATCCTGCCTCAAAAAAAAATCAAGAAGTGAAGCTGACCTTGGGGAAAAAGGAAGTCACTATCACTGAGATATTAAGACAGCGCAGCCCTGTTTTTATAATACAGGTTAAGTATTCTTTGCCTGGAATGCTTGGATCTTGAAGTGTTTCAGGTTTCAGATTTTTTTTTTTAATATTTGTGTTATAATTACTGATTAAACATCCCTAATCCAAAAGTTGGAAATCCAGAATGCTCCAATGAGCATTTCCTTTGGATATCATGTGAGTGCTCAAAAAGTTTCAAATTTTGGAGCATCTTGGATTAAGGATACTCATCCTATGGTAGTAGTAGTAGTAGTATTGCTATTGGAAATTGGAGGTGATGGTTTTGCAGATTGCCCTTCAGCCTTTTGTAGGGAGGAGTTTGTTAAGCTTTCAGAACTGCCCCCTCACCCCTCCCCGCCATTGAAGGAATTATAGTAGCCTCTAAAGAAATGCACAACAGGGTGAACTATGGTCAGAGTTAGACCTAGTTATTGAGAAACCAGAAATCATCAGGAGAAAAAATAACAGTCTTCTCTGCAGAGGGAGAAGGCAAAAACATTTGTTGAATTTGCGTTACATTTCAAGCCCTGTGCCAAACTCCCTATGCTGCGTGATTTGCATTACAAGGTGAGGTGTGATTCAGGAGGTCAGTTGCTTGGGCTGGCTCTAACTCTCAAAGGAGAGATACAGGTTTAAACCATTAGATATCCCTGTAGTCCCCATGATAGCACAGGAAAAGAGACTAAGGACAAACACTTGTTTTTTTGTTTTTTGTTTTTTTGAGATGCCCAGGCTCTTGTTGCCCAGGCTGGAGTGCAGTGGTGCAATCTCGGCTCACTGCACCCTCCGCCTCCCAGGTTCAAGCGATTCTCTTGCCTCAGCCTCCCAAGTAGCTGGGACTATAGGCACGCACCACCACACTCAGCTAATTTTTGTGTTTTTAGTAGAGATGGGGTTTCTCCATGTTGGTCAGGCTGGTCTTGAACTCCTGACCTCAGGTGATTCACCTGCCTTGGCCTCCCCAAGGTCTGGGATTACAGACGTGAGCCACCATGCCCAGCAGAACTCTTGGTTTTTAAAGATTGTGCTTCGTGTAGTAAGGTACAGGAAGAGACAAAGGCATCTGGACAATTGGACAGTCCTCAACCAGTCCAGGGAAATTTGTTCTTGCAAGGTATGTGAGTAGATTTTAAACTCAGAACATAGGTTTCCTGTAGAAACAGTGCGTAGAGGCATATTTCTATCAAAGCCACTCTGACTCCAGAATGTGTGGATACCTGTGCTGGTGAGGGAACATGACCACCCTGTGACATCAGGCCTGTGGAAGCATGTGGAATCTGTACAGTGTTGGAAACAGATGTCCTGTAGTGCCTATGAGAAGCATCCACTGCCCTGTGATCATTGTGCCTCCTGTTAGGGCACTGACAGGAGTACATAGGGGTTGGGTGTTAACTCAGAGGTTTCCTCAGAAGGAAGGTGGTAATGCCACGTGTGTAAGTTCCTAATTGCCTCAGAAGTAGGGAACTACCTGTGGTGAGATTGGACAAAGCAGACTGGATTTCACACAGAATTGATGCCAGCAGATAATTCTTGGGATTTGATGGTAATCCTTAATCATTATCAGATCCGGAATTCTGGTTTCTGTGAAGTTTAAAAAGATTTCATGTGAAAATATAAGTCATTGCTTTTAGATCAGATGTGTCTCTTCTAAACCTCTTCCGTCCAGGAGAGTCTTTTTTTTTTTTTTTTTTTTTTTACTTTAAACAGATGGGGTCTTGGTATGTTGCCCAAGCTGGTTTTGAACTCCTAGGCTCAAGCAATCCTCCTACCTCAGCCTCCCAAAGTGCTGAGATTACAGACACGAGCCTGTAATCCAGTTCTCATTTTAAAAGAGTCTTAAAATAAGCCTGTTTTATTAAGATTATTAATAAAAACATAGTTCTGTTTGCTTAAAAGGTACCCAGAATCTTGCTTTGGGGAGAATTATCCTGAGAGAATGAGCCTACAGAACAGTAATACTCTCTTTTTAATCACAGGTAAAAGAAGATACAACATTAAACTATGGAAAACTTTCACAGACTGTTTTAACTGTTTGCCGATAGCAGCCATCGTGGATGAGAAGATATTCTGCTGTCATGGAGGTAGGTGGGCTGATTTTTGTTCCAAATAGGTTTTGATCCCTTCCAAAGGGTGAACACTTTGACATTTGTGAGTTATCATTGGGATGACTTCCTCTGACCGAACTCTCTTTTGTTGATGTGTTGCGTTGCAGTTTTACTCTGACACAGCCAAGATCATTTGGATAAAAATCTTAAGTAACCAATTGATTTATTATAGGGAGTTCCAGACTCTAAATTAGGTTTGAAAATAGAGCAGAAAGTTTTTATTTTTATTTTTTTTAGAGATGAGTTCTCACCATGTTGCCCAGGCTGCTCACAAACTCCTGGGCTCAAGCAATCCTCCTGCCTCAGCCTCCCAAAATGCTGGGATTACAGGCGTGAGCCACTGTGCCCAGCTCAGAAAAGTGCTTTTGAGACGGAGTCCTGCTCTGTTGCCAGGCTGGAGTGCAGTCGCACAATCTCGGCTTGCTGCAACCTCTGCCTCCCAGGTTCAAGTGATTCTCCTGCCTCAGTCTCCTGAGTAGCTAGGATTACAGGCACACACCACCACGCCCGGCTGATTTTTGTATTTTTAGTAGAGATGGGGTTTCACCATATTGGCCAAGATGGTCTCGATCTCTTGACCTCATGATCTGCCTGCCTTGGACTCCCAAAGTGCTGGAATTACAGGTGTGAGCCACCACACCCAGCCAAGAAAAGTATTTTTAACCCTAAAATGAACAACATGTAACTTGCCTATGCCAGTGATCCTCTAGAACACTGAAGATGTTGAATAGGTTTTCCCTTGATCTGTTTTTTATCCTCTCAGACCTTTTTCTAACTTGGATTTTAAAGCTATTTTGGCCAGGCATAGTGGCTCACACCTGTAATCCCAGCACTTTGAGAGGCCAGGGTGGGAGGATTGCTTGATGCCATGAATATGAATATGAGAATAGCCTGTAACATATCGAGACCCCCCATCTCTAGAAAAAGCTTTAAAAATTAGCCAGGTGTAATGGTGCACACCTGTAGTTGTAGCTGTTTGGGAGGCTGAGGCGGGAGGATCACTTGAGCCCCGGGGTTTAAGGCTGCAGTGAGTCATGATCATACTGCTGTGCTGTAGCCTAGGTAACAGAGCAAGATCCTATCTCTAAAAATATATACATGTATGTTTTATAAGCCATTTTGTTTTGCTCACTGGTTGTGCTTTCTTTAATATAATTAAAATAGTAATTCTAAAGAGATCTCTGTGTTCCTGTACTCACACAGGTTTTGGTAGAGTTGGATACATGATTTTTAGCTCACATGAAATGCATCCCATTGTAACTCAATACAGTGTGTGCCTGTAGATTTAATGGTCTGTGAACAGTGCAGGTTGCCTAGAGAACTATCTCGCACCCGAGCATCCTTCTCAGCTCAGTCATTACAAGCCATCAGTCATAACATCGCTCATTATTGTCATCAACTGGGGAAACACACAGAGGAGTTTTTTTAAGTCACTGGATTTTACAGTGTTCTGTCTATTGGGGTAACTCTCCATGTACTGTTTAAACCTACTATGCCCCATGCATTAATGCATATAATTCCAGCGTGTATCCAATTGTCCTCTTTCTGTGTGTGTGTTTTTTTCTTTTAACCAAAACTAGAACATTATAGATTTCAGTTTTTGTGTCAGGATTATTGAATTTCTCTGTAGACAAATGGAACTTTTGAAGGGGTAATACCCTTTTAAAAGTTCTGCTTTCTTCATTTTTCTTGTTTTCATTGAATAGGTTTATCACCAGATCTTCAATCTATGGAGCAGATTCGGCGAATTATGCGACCAACTGATGTACCAGATCAAGGTCTTCTTTGTGATCTTTTGTGGTCTGACCCCGATAAAGATGTCTTAGGCTGGGGTGAAAATGACAGAGGAGTGTCCTTCACATTTGGTGCAGAAGTGGTTGCAAAATTTCTCCATAAGCATGATTTGGATCTTATATGTAGAGCCCATCAGGTATTGATTTTGAATTTTACATGTACCCTTAAGAGCATGTGTGTGAGCACAGATTCTCCTTGTTGATTTTGGTGGGTAGGTATTGCTTATTTATACAAAGTGTCTCTGGAACACAAGACAGGCTCAATGGGAAACTGAAACTTGGTTTTACTCACCTAATATTTGCACCTATTTATACTGAAAAAATTTTCTCTTCAAGGTGGTTGAAGATGGATATGAATTTTTTGCAAAGAGGCAGTTGGTCACTCTGTTTTCTGCACCCAATTATTGTGGAGAGTTTGACAATGCAGGTGCCATGATGAGTGTGGACGAAACACTAATGTGTTCTTTTCAGGTAGAGCATACTTTCAACATTATTTCCTTTTAATATATTTGGATTTTGCTGAGAAAAACATAATTATATTTTTGCCTAGTGTTCATTTATGCTGAGTAGGCTAAATTTTTATTTTCCCTTAACCAATATGTGTCCTAGTTGAATAATGTGTGGATCCCTTGTAAAAGAAAAAATTTATTATGGCATCTTTTCCCCAGTGTTGAATTATAATTTTTTGCATTGCATATTGGCTCCTTACGCTTATAGCTCTTTTACTGTAAATCTAAAGCCATAATGGCGATGTAATGTTCAGCTAAAATTAAATCACCACTTGCATGTGAAAAGTACTAAATGCCTCATGCTATATGTTTACTTAGTTCTGCCCTCTAGTCTAACTTCCACAAAACTTCTGCGGATGTACCATGACATCATTTAGCCTTCACTTAGCACAAAAGCATTATTTAGAATCTGCTTCAGTCTTTTTTCTCATTTGTTTATTATGGTAAACTTGTGCAACTTCATGCTGGCCTAATCATAAACATAAGTACAGCCACCAAATCATGTAGCAGTCATCAGTTAAATGAATTAAAATAGTTTTTACCAATTATCAGAGAGAACTTGCATCTTCCAAAATTCCAAAGATTGTGCAGACTCCTACAGGTTGGAGAAACAGTTTTTGTAAAGGCCTTTCTCTCCTATATCAGGAGTAGCTAAAGATACTACTAGGTGTAGACTTCAGAAAATTGTTTTAGTCAGAGACAAAATAATTTGTCCATATTATAGATTTTACCTGTTCATCATAGCATTGATTACTAAATGTTTACATGTCACCTTAGCTTGTGTTAATATGCTAGGAGGGCTTTCACAGTTGTTGGGGCAGTTGTAAACACCATCTGAACAAAAGATTTGAATGAGATTTAAGGACTCTTAAGATTTGGAGTTGAGTATATTTCCTAAAATGAACTTTTTTGAATCTCCAGATTTTAAAGCCTGCAGAGAAAAAGAAGCCAAATGCCACGAGACCTGTAACACCTCCAAGGGGTATGATCACAAAACAAGCAAAGAAATAGATGTCACTTTGACACTGCCTAGTTGGGACTTGTAACATAGAGTATATAACCTTCATTTTTAAGACTGTAACGTGTACTGGTCAGCTTGCTCAGATAGATCTGTGTTTGTGGGGGCCCTTCCGTTTTTGATTTAGTGAATGGCATTTGCTGGTTATAACAGCAAATGAAAGACTTCACTCCAAAAAGTGTTTTGTTTTTTAATTCTGTATTCCTTTTGCAAACAATTTTAATGATGGTGTTAAAGCTGTACACCCCAGGACAGTTTATCCTGTCTAAGGGGTAAGTGTACAATTGATCTTTTTTTAATTCAGTACAACCCATAATCATGTAAATGCTCATTTTCTTTTAGGACATAAAGAGAGCCCTAGGGTGCTCTGAATCTGTACATGTTCTTGTCACAAAATGCATACTGTTGATACGAACCACTGTGAACATTTTTTATTTGAGAATTTTGTTTCAAAGGGACTGTTTTTCCTCTCATTGTCTTGTTATGTACAAACTAGTTTTTATAGCTATCAACATTAGGAGTAACTTTCAACCTTGCCAGCATCACTGGTATGATGTATATTTAATTAAAGCACACTTTTCCCCTACCTTATACTTAAAATGACGATTAAAGCCATTCTTTTAAATATTTGTGACTCTTTCCTAAAGCCAAAGTTTCTGTTGAATTATGTCTTGACACACCCCTAAGTACAAGGTGGTATGGTTGTGTACACATACTACCTTCTTGGGGATTCAAAAACACATTTTTGATTTTGAATAGCAATTAGTGATATAGTGCTGTTTAGGCTACTAATGATTAAAGGTAATAACATTTTGTACAATTTCCATATAGTCTATTCATTAAGTAATCTTTTTACAGTTACATCAGGCCTGAACCCGTCCATTCAGAAAGCTTCAAATTATAGAAACAATACTGTTCTATACGAGTGACCGATTATGCTTTCTTTGGCCTACTTTCTTTTTTCTGCGGTGAAGTTGAGGCTTTTAAGTTAAAGGATCTAACCAGTTTATACAGAACTCACAGTATCTAGCTATGACTTTTTTAAACCAAGATCTGTTAATAAAGAAATCTGTTTCAACAGATGACCGTGTACAATACCATGTGGTGAAAATGAATTCAGACTTATTAAATGATGAACTTGTTAATTCCTCTCAGTGTCTATTTATCAGCACAATACACACAGGAGAACTGTTGATGGCATATTGAATAGATTTTCCCGAATAAATTGCTCTGGAAACCACACAGTTGCATTTTGGTTTTGTCTTCCTTCAAATAGTGTGTTTTCCAAAGATGGATTATAATACAGATACTAATGCTCTTTGAGTTTGTAACCTGGAGATACCTATTTGTGTAACAGAGTGATGAGGTGGAGTGATCCTTCTCTACCATTTGGGGAGATGGGGCTTAATCTGTCTCCACAGTTTTCTCATTGGGTTCACTTGAACTTAGTGGTGAATTTAGATGAAGCTGGCTTTATTATTCTGAGTCAGCCACCTACATTTTCATGCATAGTTCTTTGATCTCTTTCCCCTTCCCTGATTTATATGGAACACAGTATCGTGTCATATTTTGTCCCAAGTATATCAGCTATATCTTAATTTCTCAAAAGTATGCTAAAAATGAGTGAAGAGCATGTCATTTGAAAAGCTTTCTTCTTTTTTTTTATTTTTATTTTTTTTGAGACTGTTTCACACTTGTTGCCCAGGCAGGAGGGCAATGGCATGATCGCGGCTCACTGCAACCTCTGCCTCCTGGTTTCAAGCGATTCTCCTGTCTCAGCCTCCCAAGTAGCTGGGATTACAGGAGCATGCCACCATGCCCAGCTAATTTTTGTATTTTTAGTAGAGATGGGGTTTCATCATATTGATCAGGCTGATCTCAAACTTCTGACCTCAGATGAGCCACCGCACCTGGCCAAAAAACTATTTTTTTTTTTCCCTATTACAAAGTGGTCTCCCTGAGGACATTGGCAGAGGACCTTCTAGAGAGGAACTGTTTGAAGGACACAGAAGAGCACAGGAGTGCAGAGCCCCCTCTGCTAACAAGCTTCTGTCCTGAGGCATCTGGCCCCTGCCCTGCCCCCATCAAAGAGGGAAGGGGGACCTCATGACCTTCCTGCTCCACATTGACAGTATCCATACTTGTGCTGTTTCACTTTTACATCATATTCTCTTAGACTTCTTTGATTATAGGAAGAAAAAAGTGTGTAATAATTGTATCAAAGGCAAGTTCTACACATCTTTATGTCCTGAATGTTAGTGAATTCACACTTCTAGGATTTCAAACTGCCATAAAGTTATAAAATTGTGCTGCTCTTACTTGGATTATATCATTATTGGAGTGTGGTATCTGGCTCAAAATTTTCTTAAGGAACATAAGTAGAAGACAAGATTAATCTTTGGTTTTAGGACATGAGATCTTTAGGAGAGACTCAATTTGAAATTAACATGTGACAGCAGAACTTGAGGTGTGTGCCTGGATAACCTGGTGGCCGTACTCAGCCCACATCCTCGCCCCTCCTACGTGAATTGAGTGAGTGACCTGAATGCTGAACCCACCGTGTTCCTAGCTGTGAAATATCCATAGCAGTAGCTGCCTCACGTCGTGAAGCTTGAGTGATGTGATGTCCTTAGAATGCTCAGCTCATTGGTATTTGCTAAATGTTTGCCTTTTGTTGCCTCATCGATCCCCGTTGTGTCGTGTCTTTGCACATCTCAGTTGGCTGAGTTGAAGTGTCAGTGAGTACTTGCCAAGTATAATGAGTACTTGCCTTTGGTTTGTAGCCCTCTTACGACCTAACTAAGCAATGGATAACTAAGTATGTCTGAGCATTTACTGCGTAAGGGAACACCATCATAGACATTATCAGCATATACAAAAGGAATAACTAGGAAACAGGAAGTTGTTGTAATTATTAGTGTGATAGTCTAGTAATTTTTTTTGTAAACTTGGTCACAAGATGACAGCACCATTGCAAAACCATACAGAAAGGCAGGTGATAGGCATCCTTAGTCGCTCAATCATCCATGTAATACCCACCCATTGAAATTGCTGATCTGGTACACAAACTAGGCCTGCCCACATGTAGCTGCAGTGGACAGCACAGATTCTCACGTATAAGCCTTGTTCTTGAAGTACCTTGATTTAAGGCCAGAGTTCTCAAGTAACATACACATAAATGGGATATGCAACACAGGACCTGGGAACAAATTATTGAGTGCTGAGCCATGAAGAAGGCACAGGATTGAAACTGCTAGAAAGGAAGCTCAGTTATCCCATTTCTCAATGTGAGACCGTGATGAGTGTTTAAAAGGGAATTCAGTTTGCTGGGAGGTGAAGATACAAGCTACCAAGTTAAGACATCATGATATCAGGAAAAAAACCATTGCAAGGAAGTGCTGCATGAAAACCCTTACATTTATTTTGGCAGTTTGCAGACTCACCATGTGAATTGAGACACTCATGGAGACAAGGGCCTCAATCCAAGTATTGCCTGAAATTAGTAGTAAAGGGGACAAAGCTGAGGATCTGCACAAGAAAAAGAAGGAATGTCTTCCTCATGTTTGGGTCTATAGAAGACATTAAAGAGAACTTCCAGAAAGTTGGTTCATATAGATTTGAAGTGCTGTGTCTCATTTTCCTGTCTTGAGGAAAAGACACAAAACAACTTCATGTATCAGCTGGCTTGAATCTGCAGGGGTGGTTTTGATGAATAAGAACTTTTTCAGTCCTGCAAGTCAGATGTATACATCAGCCTGGACTAGAAGAACATGGCACCCTCTGCCCCAGGCTTTGGTTTCCTTTTCACCCACAGAATAGGGATTATGTGGATTAGCCCATCAAAACGATCTACAGCTTTCCTTACTCATAAGAAGCATTCAGGAAACGTTAGCCCTAGTATAAGACCACTGAGCAGTCCTAAGATTTAAACCAATGTCAACATAAAGGAACTTATTAGGAAAACTTGGTCCAGGCACAGGCAGAAGTCACTTTTCATTCATCCTCGCTGACATGCGAGCTTCAGAAGAGTGGAAATGGGTCAAGCATGGTGGCTCACGCCTATAATCCCAGCATTTTGGGAGGCCAAGGTGGGTGGATCACAAGGTCACGGGTTCAAAACCAGCCTGGCCATCATAGCAAAACCCCGGCTCTACTAAAAATACAAAAAATTAGCTGGGCGTGGTGGTGGGTGCCTGTAATCTCAGCTACTAGGGAGGCTGAGGCAGGAGAATCACTTGAACCTGGGAGGCAGAGGTTGTAGTGAACTGAGATCACGCCATTGCACTCCAGCCTGGGCGACAGTGCGAGACTCCATCTCAAAAAAAAAAAAAAGAGTGAAAATGACAGACTATCAATACCTTCAGCCTAAGTCTCAAATTGAATGAAAACTTGCATGAGTGCATCCCTGAATTAGTGCGTGGTTCATAGTCGTGTGATCACAGAGATGACTGCCATTCCATCTGATCAGCACAGCAGCTTCTGTAGCTCCAATGGGCTTGTCAGCTGTATTACAAGTATTCCAATAATTTCAAACATAGGTAAGTATTTAAGTTGTGAGAATTATGTAGAAATTTTGTTATTTGAAAGATAAATATGTTAGAGGATTAAAGCATAGTTAATTATGTAAACAATTTTGTAATCAAAAAGTTAAAACTAGGCTGGGCGTGGTGGCTTATGCCTGTAATCTCAGCATGATTTGGAGGCCGAGGTGGGTAGATCACTTGAGGTCACAAGTTTGAGACCAGCCTGGCCAACATGGTAAAACCCCGTCTCTACTAAAAATACAAAAACTAGCTAGATGTGGTCGCACATGCCTATAATCCCAGCTACTCAGGAGGCTGAGGCAGGAGAATCGTTTGAACCCAGGAGGTGGAGGTTGCAGTGAGCCAAGATGGTGCTACTGCGCTCCAGACTGGGCAACAGAGCGAGACTCTGTCTCAAAAAAAAAAAAGTTTAAGAAAGTTGAAAGTAATAAAATAGGGAAATAGAATGTTGGCTACATAAGTTCAAGAACTTTATACTCTTGAACAAAAGTTTGTAAGAATTTTAAAATACAAGGCATGCAAAATATTGGGAATGAATCAGTATGGCAAGTCTTTTAAGTGCATCTGAAAATATTCAGGAAGCATCCTGAGGCACTGCCCAAAGCTTGAGATTGAGAGGTTGTGTAAAGTCATAGGCCTCAACCAGATTTTTTAAAGTCTAGAAATTGAGGAAGACATAAGTCCTTACCTTGCTATTGGGTTGGAACATTCAATTTGGTGGTAGGGCCAGACAAAAAGCAACTTGCTCTTCCACCAATCTCAGATAAAAGTGAGCATTTGTTTAGTATTACAAACATGCAGATAGCACAGGAGCAATAAAGCAACTGGTAGTGCTAAGAAAGTGGCATACCAGCCTGGCATCAAACAGGAGAAGTCTGATGATTATAATAATTAAATGGCATCAATTAAGATTCTTTCCAGTCTGGGCAGCATAGTGACACCCTGTCTCTATTAAAAATGTAATAATACAAAAATTTAGCTGGGCATGGTGGGCACACCTGTGGTCCCAGCTACTTGGGAGGCTAAGGTGGGAGGATTGCTTGAGCCTGGGATTGTAATGACCCGAGATCATGCCACTGCACTCCACCCTGGGTGACACAGTGAGACCCTGTCTCAAAAAATAATTTTGATAGAATTTCAAATTCATTCTTGTGTTCCAAACAACCAGTTCCCTAATAGTGATATTTAGCTATGACCACCAAATACTGATTTTAATACTCATCCAGCCAAAATGCATATTTGGTGAAACTCTTGAAACAATTCTAAATTGCCAATTAAAAATGTGTATTCCTTTTTTCTTCTAGCCACCCAATTAGCACAGTATCAAATACCATGTCTCCCAGAAAGGACCAACCTACACACCAGTTGTTCAGGGCTGGTGAACAAGAGAACAGTAAACTAGTCATTATATTCTTGGACAGACTGGCTGCTTGGCCTTTCCCTGGCAAGTTAGGTAGGTGTGGCAGAGGGAGCGGGTGGGATAAAGGACGTTCTTGCTGAGTTTGGCTGAAGTGTTTACCATCTGTTGGGGCTTTGCTCATTCACCAGCTCCATGAGGCTCAAGAAGCCCACTCCCATACCTGTTAAGTTACCATAATGAAATCACTTCCCAAGTTTTGTTTTTGTTTTTGTTTTGAGACAGTCTCACTCTGTCACCCAGGCTGGAGTACAGTAGCACAGTCTTGGCTCACTGCAACCTTCGCCTCCCAGGCTCAAGTGATTCTCCCACCTCAGCCTCCTAAGTAGCTGGAATTACAGGTGCATGCCACGCACACAGCTAATTTTTGTATTTTTAATAGAGATGGGGTTTCACTATGTTGGCCAGGCTGGTCTCAAACTTCTGACCTCAAGTGATTCACTCACCTCAGTCTCCCAAAGTGCTGGGATTACAGGGCTTCCCAAGTTTTGATTACTGACCCACAAACACCCCATATCTTCTCTAGTGCTTGTCCTTCAGATTGAGAGGTGGAATTGGCCAATCATAAACACACATTCCGCCACTCAGGAGGCTGTCCAGCATAAAGTGAAGGACACAGATCCGGCATGGATCAGAGGGTTAACTGGATTTTACCACCAGCTTGGCTTAGATTGGTTTCAGATCTGCCCATGTTCCTCTCACTGTTCTAGGGCCACTGGGTATTACTTAAGACTGTGGACTCTGGAGAGGAGAGCCAGCAGGCGATCTAAGATTTGCAGCAGTGCAAATTACTCATTGGGTGCACAATTTGGTTACCATGAATGCCATGTTTTTATACATTTATTTTTAGAAGCCATAATCTTGCTGAGGTCAATATAATCTTGCCAGTATTGAAGGTTTTTTTGTTTTTTGTTTGTTTGTTTTTGAGTTGGAGTCTTGCTCTGTTGCCCAGGCTGGCATGCAGTTGCACAATCTTGGCTCACTGCAACCACCACCTCCCAAGTTCAAGTGATTCTTCTGCCTCAGCCTCCTGAGTAGCTGTGACTATCAGTGCTCGCCACCATGCCCATCTAATTTTTGTACTTTTAGAAGAGACGGGATTTCACCACGTTGGCCAGGCTGGTCTTGAACTCCTGTACTTCAGGTGATGTACCTGCCTCGGCCTCCAAAAGTGTGAGCCACTGCACCTAGCACTAAAATGAAAGTTTTGAGAAAATGATCTGCATTCTCAATTCTGGAAAACTAGAATTCCTCTAAGGCAATGCTGTTCAAACTTTTTTGACAGGTAGAACCCTTCAAACAAAATCATATCAGAGGCCTCATGGAAAATGATTAAAATCAGAACAGCTCTGTTAAATGCAGGGGCTGGGGGCTACCTGTCCCCCAACAGCTTCCACCTCCAAGGACTGAAACCACTCTCTAAGAGAAATATTGGCTGCTACATACAAGCCTGTGTCTGTAGACTAGCATTGGTGAGATGTAGTACAAACTACTAGGTAGAGCCTTCCCCGACTTTGTGATGCCTTGTCTAAAATTCAAATAGCTAAGAAGTTCAATCCAAGTGTTCTCCAAGTAAAAAGTCAGTATGTGGCCAGGCGCGGTGGCTCATGCCTGTAATCCCAGCACTTTGGGAGGCTGAGGTGGTTGAAGTGCCTGAGTTCAGGAGTTCAAAACCAGCCTGGGCAACACAGTGAAACTCCATCTCTACTAAAATGTAAAAAAATTAGCCAGGCATGGCTGTGTGCACCTATAGTCCCAGCTACTCAGGAGGCTGAGCAGGAGAATTGCTTGAACCCAGGAGGCGGAGGTTGCGGTGAGCTGAGATCACGCCACTGCACTCCAGCCTGGGTGACAGAGTGAGATTCCATCTCCAAAAAAAAAAAAGGGTCAACATGTAACTACCATTTTCTGAGTTATTTAGCTGGTTTCATTTCTTAGCACAACACAGGAGATCAGAAAAGCATTTTGCAGATTCAAACAAAGCATCCTTCAGCAGACCAGGGTTTTTCATCAAGTGGATTTCAGTGCCACTTTTGTTTCTTGCTGTGTGTGTCTGATTTTCTTCTTTTTTTCTCTTTTTCTTCTTCTTTTTTTTTTTTTTTTTGGAGATGGAGTCTTGCTGTGTTCCCCAGGCTGGAGTGCAGTAACACTAACTCAGGTCACTACAACCTCCAGTTACATACTTACTCCCTCCCTCCAGAGTTAATCATGATCTTGAATTTGAAAGTAATCACTTCCTTACTTTTCTTCATTGTGTGTGTATACCCCTAAGCAATATACTGTTAATTTTTGCCAGTTTATTTATTTTTATAGAAACAACGTCTTGCTATATTGCTCAGGCTAGTCTGGAACTCCTGGCCTCAAGAGATCTTCCTGCCTCGGCCTCCCAGGTAGCTGGGGTTATAGGTGCGAACCACCAAGCCTAGCAATTTTTCAGCTTCATAGAAAGAGAAATATATGTATTTCTGTGAATGGTTTCCTTCAGCATTTAAAATTTTCTATTTATTTATTTAGAGATGGAGTCTCACTCTGTCACCCAGGCTAGAATGCAGTGGCAACCTCCACCTCCCGGGTTCAAGCAATTCTCCTGCCTCAGCCTCCTGAGCAGCTGAGGTTACAAGCACATGCCACCACGCCTGGCTAATTTTTGTATTTTTAGTAGAGGCAGGGTTTCATCATGTTGGCCAGGCTGGTCTCGAACTCCTGGCCTCAAATGATCCATCTGCCCCAGTCTCCTAAAGTGCTGGGATTACAGGTGTGAACCACCACGGCCGACTATTATTTTTCTATTTCTATTTCTATTTATTTATTTATTGAGGCAGAGTCTTGGTCTGTCATCCAGGCTGCAGTGCAGTGGCATGATCTCGGCTCAGTGCTACCTCCACCTCCCAGGTTCAAGTGATTCTCCTGCCTCAGACTCCCAAGTAGCTGGGATTACAGGCACGTGCCAGCACACCAAGCTAATTTTTGTATTTTTAGTAGAGACGGGGTTTTACCATTTGGCTAGGCTGGTCTCGAACTCCAGACCTCAGGTGATCTGCCCACTTAAGCCTCCCAAAGTGCTGGGATTACACCCTGAGTCACCACACCTGGTCTTAATTTGCATTATTAATTTTAGAAGTTATGTTTGCTCTTCTTCCTATTCTCTTTGGGAAATATAATGAGATGTGTGTTAGACCTCATCCTGTCTTTCATTTCACTTTAACATCTTGTTTTTTTCCATCTCTTTCCCTGTGGTTTGCATTCTTGATAATGTCCTCAGCTCTATCTTCTAGTATACTAATGTTTTCTTCAGCTGTGCTTAATCTAATCTAGCCACTCTATTTTTTAATTACTACATTTTTATCTTCCCAGCCGAGAAACAATACATTTTTAAAAAGAGAAAAATAGGCCCGGTGCGATGGCTCACGCCTGTAATCCCAGCACTTTAGGAGGCTAAAGTGGGCAGATCACATGAGGCCAGGAGTTCAAGATAAGCCTGGCCAATGTGGTGAAACCCAGTCTCTACTAAAAATATAAAAATTAGCCAGTCATGGTGGTGCACACGTGTAGTCCCAGCCACTCGGGAGACTGAGATACAAGAAGCACTTGAACTCGGGATGCAGAGGTTGCAGTGAGCCAAGATCACACCACTGTACTCCAGCCTGGGCATCAGAGCAAGACTCTGTCTCAAAAAAAGGGAGAAAGAGAGAGAGAAAAATAAATAAAGTGGGGAGGTCCTTTTTATTTTTTTTCACTCTGAACAAAACTCAAATATATACACAAGCAGAAGAGCACTGAAGCCCCATGTACGTATCATTCAGCCTCAACGGCCGTCAAGTCAGAGCCAAATCTGTGCCATCTCCACTGCACTCCCCAATATGGTTATTTTGAAGCAAGTCTTAGGTGTCATTTTAAGTATAAATATTTCTGCTTGGATCTCCACAAGATGATTTAAAAAAATTTTTTTCTTTTCTTTTTTTTTTTTTTTAGAGTCAGGATCTCACTCTGTCTTCTAGTGCAGTGGTGGGATCACAGCTCACTGTAGCATCGACCCCCAGAGCTCAGACAATCCTCCCACCTTAGCCTCTCAAGTAGCTGGGACTAAAGGCATTCACCACCATATCCAGCTAATTAAAAAAATTTTTTTTTTTGATAGAGACATGATCTAACTATGTTGCCCAGTCTGGTCTCAAACTCCTGGACTCAAATGATCATCCCACACTGGCCTCCCAAAGCTCTGGGAGCCACTGTATCTAGCCTTGAATTTTTAAAAATAGTTTACTGGGCTGGGTGCAGTGGCTCACGCCTGTAATCCCAGCACTTTGGGAGGCTGAGGAGGGCGGATCACGAGGTCAAGAGATCGAGACCATCCTGGCCAACATGGTGAAACCCTGTCTCTACTAAAAATACAAAAATTAGCTGGGTGTGGTGATGCACACCTGTAGTCTCAGCTACTCAGAGGCGGAGGCAGAATAATTGCTTGAACCCAGGAGGCGGAGGTTGCAGTGAGCTGAGATCGCACCACTGCACTCCAGCCTGGCACCTGGAAATGGAGCAAGACTCTGTCTAAAAAAAAAAAAAAAAAAATAGTTTACTGGGCCTGGCATAGTGTCTCACTCCTGTAATCCCAGCACTTTGGGAGGCCTAGGCAGGAAGACCACTTGAGGTCAGGAGTTTGAGACCAGCCTGGACAACATGGTGAAACTCTGACTTTACTAAAATTATAAAAATTAGCTGGGCATGATGGCAGGCACCTGTAATCCCAGCTACTTGGGAGGCTGAGGCAGGAGAATTGCTTGAACTCAGGACGCAGCACTTGGAGTGAGCCGAGATCATGCCACTGCACTTGAGCCTGAGCAACAGAGCAAGACTCTGTTTCAAAAAAAAATCATAACAAAAATAAAATAAAATAGTTTATTGTATTGTCTTGCCCTCCTGTTTTCCAAAGAGAATGCTGCCTGCCTCACACCAACAGCTTTTCTTTTTTTTTGAGACAGAGTTTCACTCTTGTTGCCCAGGCTGGAGTGCAATGGCATGATCTTGGCTCACTGCAATCTTAACTTCCTGGTTCAGGTGATTCTCCTGCCTCAGCCTCCCAAGTAGCTGGGACTACAGGTCAGTGAAACTTGGTCTGACACATCACAGGCATACACATATGCCTGCAAAGACAATGATCTAGAAGACTACAGAAGAAACCAGACTGAGGAAGTCTTGGCATCCAAATGGCCCTGGTTTCTGGTTCTAGATCAGCCCAGGTCCCCCACCCGTTCTGGTCTAGGCCTGATCTATGTAGCCCTGAGTCAATCTTTGGTGAGCACACAGGTACTTAACAGGGGCTTGGGGCCAAGTGGGACCATCTGTAACACAGGGTCATGCAGTTAGGTGCTTGCAAATGAGCATTTCAGATGAGCCATTCTACTCTCAAGTGTCCAGGCGGGAGTGCAATGGCACATTCTTGGCTCACCGCAACCTCTGCCTCCTAGGTTCAAGCGATTCTGCTGCCTCAGCCTCCAGAGTAGCTGGGATTACAGGCATGCACCACCACGCCCAGCTAATTTTGTATTTTTAGTAGAGATACGGTTTCTCCATGTTAGTCAGGCTTCAGGCTGGTCTCAAACTCCCAACCTCAGGTGATCTGCCCATCTCGGCCTCCCAGAGTGCTGGGATTACAAAGTGCTGGGATTACAGGCGTGAGCCACCATGCCTGGCCTTTTTTTATTTTTATTTTTATTTTTTTTGAGACAGAGTCTCTGTCACCCAGGCTGGAGTGTAGTGGTTCCATCTTGGTTCACTGCAACCTCCACCTCCCAGGTTCAAGCTATTCTGCCTCGGCCTCCCCGGTAGCTGGGACTACAGGCATATGCTACCATGCCCAGCTACTTTTTGTATTTTTAGTAGAGACAGGGTTTCACTATGTTGACCAGGCTAGTCTTGAACTCTTGACTTCAGGTGATCTGCCTACCTTGGCCTTCCAAAGTGCTGGGATTACAGGCGTGAGCCTCCACACCCAGCCCAGGGACCTGTTTTAACATCCAAGTTAATGGCAGGCTCTGAACTGGATCGGATCCCAGGTCACCTAGTTCAGCCACTGGTTCTCAAATTGGGTGCCCTGAAGATCCCCTGGGGTGATAGACAAAATGCAGAGTCCTGGGCCTCACTGACCGAGATTCTGATTTGGAAGTTGAGGCCCTGGAATGTGCATTTTCATCATGTTTAGTATCAGAGTGATGCTGGTATTGGCTTTCCGTGGCCTGCACTTGGAGAAACACTGCTCTAGGCCCTAGTACTTTTATAAAACACACAGGTGTTCCCCAGCTCCCCCTAGATGGTGAAAAAAACAGGCCTGAGTGCTCTATCTTCATTAGGCAGTGCTCTTCAGGTGAAACTGACAGAAACAAACTGGCCGTGGTGAGGAGGGAATCTGTTGGCTTGTACAACTAACATGTCCAGGGTAGCTCTGGGCACAGCTGGATGCAAGGTCTCAGTGGGACCAGATACAGCTTCTGTTTCTCCATTCTGTGGCCCCGCTGTCTGCCCTGTGTTGGCCTAACTCCCAGGTAGGCCTTCCCCATGTGATGCCCACAGGGCTGGGCCCATCTATCTTTGCAAATAGCAGCCCCAGCTGAGACTTCTCCACTAAGGGTTCCAGCTGGAGTTTCACCCTCAAGCCCCACTGGCCTGGTTGGGTCAGCCTCTCAAACCACCTGGACTGAAATTCGGGGACAGTCAGTGTTTCCAGAAGAAGGGAAAGAGATGCCAAGCAGGGAACAACAGAAGACAGCAGCCACACTCTCTAAGGGAAAACTCCAATTAGAAATCTCCTCAAGCAGGCTAGGTGTGGTGACTCACACCTGTAATCCCAGCACTTTGGGAGGCTAAGGCAGGAGGATCACTTGAGCCTGGGAGGTCAAGGCTGCAGTGAGCCATGATCACATCACTGCACTCCAGCCTGAGCAACAGAGTGAAACCCTGTCAAACAAAGAGAGAAATATTGAAATGTTCCCAAGTACAATGAGTTGCTTCACAGGAAGTGAGCTCCCCATTGCTGGAGATAGTCAAGCAATGGCCCAGAAATGCCACCCCAAGAAAAGCAGTTTTCTTCAAAAGATACTCGTTTAGAAGTTAGCTGTTACAATGTCCTTTCCCCCTTTTTCCTAGCCCAGGAGACCCACCTTAAACACCACTGCCCCAAAGGCCTCCTCTGGCTCCCCTTGATTGTGCGGTCCTCTGCGTGAGTTGAAGTCCCACTGGCGTTTAAGCCCTGCTCTGCTGCTTCATGGCTGGGCGACAAGGACAAACAGCTTCACTTCTCTGAGTCTTGCTTTTCTCATCTGTACCATAACCAGCAGTTTCCCAAAGATTTCTTCACTTCTTCAACAATCACAGACGTTTTAGCTTAGCATGTGGTGCCCTAAATAAAGGCCACATTTCCTGTTTCCCTTGTTCATGGGACTAAGTGCTGCGCATGGGATGGGACCAGCAGCGTCGTGTGGCCACTCTGGGCAGTTCCTCGGAGAGGCGGCCAGCATGTATCTATGGTCCCATTCTTGTTCGCCCCCTCCGGCGTCCTCCTGCCTGAAATGCAGATGCCACCCTCTTGGACCATGAGGAAGAAGGCCCTAAGGCCTGGCAGAGCAGGGGGTCCCTGACTCCCTGTGGAACAGAGGTAACTTACAGCCCTGGACTTCACACATGCAGCCTTTGGCATGAGAAATAACGCCAGCTTGTTTCAGCCACTGATATTTTGGACTTTCTACTGCACAGAACCTAATGCTAACTCATCGGAGGGCCTACCTGAAGGCCATTGTGAAGACTAGGAAATATGTGTCATGTACCTGGCACAGTGCCTGGCACACAGCCAGGAGAAGAGGGGTGGTGGCACTGTTACCACCTCCCCTTGATCGTCTTTACCGGCCGTTCCACTCTTCGGCCTCACGTTACAGCTGGTCCTTCTGGGCTTGCCTTCTGCTCTTCAGTGTGTCCCTTACCAGCTAGGGCCTCTGTCTCTCCCTCAGCTCCTGGCCTGGGCTCCTAGGCTGCTAATGACAGAAGCCAGCTCAGGCTGACCAGAGCAAACGGGATGGCTGGAAGGCAGTGGGGCCCCCATGGGATGAGGGAGGCCTGGAAACCCAGGCTCGGCTGGGGACCCAGGAGCTTCTCTGCTGCAGGAGCCCACCCCAATGGGAGTACATGTGACCGTTCGTCCTGGTTCTGTCTCTCTCCTGTCGGCTCCTGTCCCAGGCCCACCTCTCAGCAGGAAGAGGGAGATGCCTGGATAAACAGTTACCCCAGGGCCCAGCAAGTGTGCCGAGAACATGAAATGGGCCCTGGGCAGCAGCTAAGACCCAGCAAAGGTCAAGTGTGACCAGGGGCTACGAGTGGTTTTCTTTTTTTCTTTTTTTTTTCCCTTTTCTTTTGAGACCAAGTCTCGCTCTGTTGCCCAGGCTGGAGTGCAGTGGCGCAACCTCGGCTCACTGCAACCTCTGCCTCCTAAGATCAAGTGATTCTCCTGCCTCAGCCTCCTGAGTAGCTGGGACTACAGATCCCTGCCACCACACCTGGCTAATCTTTCTATTTTTAGTAGAGATGGGGTTTCACCATGCTGGCCAGGTTGGTCTCGAACTCCTGGCCTCAGGTGATCTACCTGCCTCGGCCTCCCAAAGTGCTGAGATGACAGGCATGAGCCACCACCCCGGGCTGGCTGTGTGTTCTTAACAGTAAGCACCAGACACCCTGACCCAACAGCAGGGAAACAGGCCTGCTCCTCTCAAAAAGGGAAGGAGGGAAGTGGGGCTGCCCACGGCCAGTGGACGGAGTCACTCGGCACCCTCGGCAGGACCCAGGCACTTTCCGTTCTTAGCTCCTCCTGGGGCGGGAGTAGGCCAGGCCTTGTCCAGAGAAGGAGAGGCAAGTGGAGGAAACTCCTGGAAGTCCCCCCACACAGTGCTCGGGTCACTCTGGCCAGAGCAGTTGAAGATCACATGCCCTCTGTCGCAACAGATAACAACGGCAAGGGGTGTGGGGGCGGGGTGGAATCGCTGAGTTCAATGTAGACTCCTGCGGTGGAGACAGACGGAGTCCTCCCAGGTCTGCTCTGCTCCCATGCTGCAGCAGCGGTGACAGCCTCTAGCTGGCCAGGAGGCGGAACCACGGCATAGGGAGCACTTGTCACCAGCAACCAGCAGGTGGAACAAGGGGCTTGCTGCTAAACCACTGAGTGTGAGGTTCTGCTCACTAAGTTAGAACATATTTCCAGTGTCTTCTGTCCCCATCTTCCCAATGTTAAGTCTCACCCACTTCAACAGACAGGAAAGGCTGGGCACAGAGGCTCATGCCTGTAATCCCAGCACTTTAGGAGGCCAAGGCAGGAGGCTCGCTTGAGGCTAGGGGTTCAAGACCAGCCTGGGCAACATAGTGAGACCCTGTCTCTACCAAAAAAAACAGTAATAAAAAGCAGACAAGAAAGATCCTAGAGGACTGAAGAACTTGCCTCACAAGCAGTAGCGGCACCCACTGTCTGTCTGCAGGAGGGAGGGGCCCACTGAGAGTCCTGTATGGGAGCCAGATTCATGTTCCAGCTCTGCATCTTACTAGTGTGTGGACTTGTGAGTAATTCTCTGAGTCTCAGCCTTAGCTGTGACATGGAAACAAGATGCCTAACGACTGGGCGTGGTGGCTCACGCCTGTAGTCCCAGCACTTTGGGAGGCCAAGGTGGGCAGATCACGAGCTCAGGAGTTTGAGACCAGTCTGGCCAACATGATGAAACCCTGCCTCTACTAAAAATACAAAAATTACCCAGGCATGATGGCACGTACCTGTAATCCCAGCTACTCAGGAGGCTGAGGCAGGAGAATCATTTGAACCTGGGAGGCGGAGGTTGCAGTGAGCTGAGATCATGCCACTGTACTCCAGCCTGGGCGCCAGAGCAAGATTCCATCTCAAAAAAAAAAAAAAAAAAAAAGATGTTTAGCGTGGTGTCTGGCGTATAGTAAGAGCTGAATCAATGGGTGTTCTTGCATTCCAGGCGCCGTGCTAGGCTTGCAGGGACTCCTGTGTGGGCCCCACGGGCCCTTCCCACCGTCCTCCCATTTCTCTGCTCCCTTCAAATGCTTTCGTGTCTCTTCTCCACTCCCTCCCTTCACTCTTCACCCTATCAGTTTCTCTCTGACATAGCTTACTCCTTCCTCTTCCACAAAACACCCCCTCTTGGTTGCCAGGATCCCACATGCCCTTGGTTTTTCCTTTACCTCCTGGCTACTCTTTCTGTCTGCTTTGCAGCCTCTTCCTCACCTGTGCAAGCTGTAGCTTGGTCCCGAGCCCCTTTGTCAACATTCTGGAAGGGGGTCCCAGCCCAGGCCGTGTTGTCAATACCAGCTGTGCACTGATGACGCCCAAACCTCTCTGCCAAACTTCACACTGAGATCCTACTGCCCAGGTGACACCTCCACTCTGACAATTCAAATGAAACATTGTCAAAAACGGGGACATCCTCCACCTGGCCCCTCCCAGGCTCTGCTCAGCGGAGGGCACCCCAGTGCTCTGCCTCTTCCTCTCCCTTCCACGTCTAGGCCACCCATAGTTTCCACCTCTCCGTTCTATCTCCCACGTGGACCTGGAATCCTGCCCCTTTCTCCTTCTGTACGCCCAACAGACTTGTCAAGCTATCCTTATCTCTCATCTACACTTACATTTTGTCTTCCCTATAATCCAGTCCTCACCCAACAACCAGAGTTATCTTTTTTCATCAAACCAGATATCAGCAACATGCGGTACACCCATATAGTGGAATATCCTTTGGCCATGAAAGGAATGAAGGACCATGCTACAATATGGATGACCCTTGAAAACATTGTGCTAAATGAATGGTGCCAGACACAGAAGACCATTTATGATCATATTCCATTTAGAGCAGGCAAATCCATAGAGGTAGAAAGTGGACTAGTGCTTTCTTAGGGTTGGAGGGAGATGGGAATGGGAGTAACTGCTTCACTAGATACAGCGTTTCTGTTTTTGCTTTTGTTTTTGTTTTTTTCTTAGAGATGGGGTCTCGCTATATTTCCCAGGCTGGTCTTGACCTCCTGGGCTCAAGCAATCCTCCTGCCTCAGCCTCCAAAGTGACTGGGATTCCAGGTGCATGCCACCATGTATGGCTTCAGTGTTTCCTTTTGAGACCGTGAAAATGTTCTGGAAGTAGACAATAGGGCAGGTCACACAACATCGTGAATGTACTAAACGCCACCAGCTGTATACTTGATAACAGTTAAAATGGTAACATTTATGTTATGTATATTTTACCACAATTTAAAAAAAAGCAAAAGGTCCCGGCCAGGCTTGGTGACTCAACACCTGTAATCCCAGCACTTTGGGAGGCCGAGGTGGGTGGATCACCTGAGGTCAGGAGTTTGAGACCAGCCTGGCCAACTTGGTGAAACCCCATCTCTACTAAGAATACAAAAATTAGCTGAGTGCGGTGGCAGGCGCCTGTAGTCCCAGATACTCAGGAGGCTGAGGCAGGAGAATCGCTTGAACCCAGGAGGCAGAGGTTGCAGTCAGCTAAGATCGTGCCATTGCACTCCAACCTGGATGACAAGAGCAAAACTCCATCTCAAAAATAAAATAAAATAATAAATAAAACAGTGTTCCCACCCCCCAACCCAGCTTAGAATTCCCCTGGCTTCCTGGGCTCTGCAGGGACGCCAGCCCCTTCTGCGGGCCTCCAGCCTCCTCCCCAGCCTTACTTCTCATGACTCTCTTCCCCCTCCTCTGTGTGGCCTTGTCAGGCCAAGCTCTTCCCACCTCAGGCCCTTTGCACATGCTGTTCCCTCTTCTGAAAAGGTTTTCTCTCTCTCTTCTAGCTGCTTCTAGTTCAGCTCTCAGTGTCTGTTTATCACCTCAGAGAGCCCTTCCCTGCCGTCCTGCCTCAGTGGGTCCTCATCTCAGTCTCCACCTCTGTTACCTCCACCACAACCCCCAGTTCATTCCTTTTCAATACTTTTTTTTTCAAGACAGGGTCTCACTCTGTCACCCAGGCTGGAGTACAGTAGTGTGATCACATCTCACTGCAGCCTCAACCTCCCAGACTCAAGCAATCCTCTGGCCTCAGCCTCCTGAGTAGCTGGGACTACAGGCATGTACCACCACACGTGGCTAGGTTTTGTGTGTGTGTATATATATCCATATATACACACACATAAATAAACATATAAAATGTATATGTAATTATACAATTATAATGATACAATTATAATTATAAAAATGTTTATCTTTTGGGGGGAGTACAGACAGGGTCTCGCTATGTTGCCCAGGCTGGTTTTGAACTCCTGGCCTAAAGTGATCTGCCCTGTCCACTTCATCCTCCCAAAATGCTGGGATTGCAGGCATCCACCCTGCACCCAGCCCCTTTTCAATACTTATTATTTTGTAATTTGTATTTTGGTATTTGTGTGCCTTCCTATAGAGACTAAGTTTGATCAGAGGGCGGGTGGGACCTGCCTGTCTTACTCAACTCTGTATTCTCTGCGTAGCACATAGTTGACACTCAGAAATTATTTGCTGAATTGATAGATCACCCAGCGGGCAAGGGAAAGATGGAGGCAGAATTTACACTCAGGTCTCTTTGATGCAACTCCTGTATTCTTCCTGCTCTTCCTTGTGACTCTGGATTGGGAGGCAGAAGGCTGAGCTGAGTGTCAGAGAAGAGAGTCGGAGGTGACTGTGCCCTTTTCACGTAGCTACGTCATCAGGCATCAGTGCCCAGGTCTTGTGCAGATCCCGTCGTGTGGCTGCCACTGCTGTAGATAAATCACATCTGCTGGGAAAGGGGCCTCTGGGCCTGGATAGCAGATGTCACTCTGAGAAATGCCAACAGAACCCCTACCCTGTCCCTGGCTGAGAACTCATCTACTTTTCTCTCCTTCTGTCTGTTTTCTCACATTCTACCAGAGCCAGGACCAGGCTTTTGCCCTAGGAAGGGAAGTGGTCAACTGCAGCCCTTGAAAACTGCCCTGGAGGAACCAAAACCAGCAGAGGCAGCTGTCTCTCTTCCCTCTGGGCAAGGCCAGAGCTGGCCACTGTCCTGGCCCAGCCCCAGCTGTCCTGGAGCCCAGACATGGCCCAGTCCCCTAGGGCTGTACTCAGATCTTCCTCTAAATGCTCCTTGTGACCAGGCGCGGTGGCTCACACCTAGAATCCCAGCACTCTGAGAGGCCAAGGCAGGAGGATCCCTTGAACCTAGGAGCTCGAGACTAGCCTAAGCAACATAGCAAGACCCTGTCTCCACACACACAAAGAAAAATTAGACGGGTGTGGTGACATGCCTGTGGTCCCAGCTACTCAGGAGGCTAAGATGAGACGATAGCTTGAGTCCAGGCGGTCACGGCTGCAGTGGGCAGTGACTGCACCACTACACTCCAGCCTGGGCAACAGGGCGAAACCCTCTCCCTAAATAAGTAAGTACACGCTCCATGAACATCAGCTAAAGCAAGCTGGGCTCCTTGCTTGGTACGAAATGCAGAGGATCATTCTAGTCCATTCTCACTTAAGTTCAGTCAGCATTTACAATGTGTCTGTCACAGGGCAGACCAAGAATATAAAGATAAAAAAGATATAACCCTCACTGTCAACGAGTCCACTGTCCAAGAAAGGAAAGAGGCACCTTCTCAACTGGCAATAATATGGCATGATAGTCTGGTAACAGATGCTAAGGAAAGTCACAGAAAGGAGGTAACTTTCAGCATGACATTGAAGGATGCCTCTTGACTCTGGGCAGAGATGAGATGAGATGGAAGCACAT